>JZKD02S0641997.1:196385-212493 GCA_000966675.3 Picea glauca
TGATTTATGTGTATTTATATGCAAAATTTGCAGAAACTAGTTGTCTATATGATTTCATCTCAGAAAAACACCCAATTAAAAAAAAATCATCTGAAACGGAGTCTGGGAAGTAAAGTTATTGAAGTTTTAAAATTTGTTATTTTCAGGGTTTTTTTCCATGGACGACCGCGTGATGTTTCTGATTTTTGTAGCAGTTGGGGCCGAATTTTTCAAAAAAAATTGTACATATGATTTCCTCTCACAATTTCACCCAATTTCAAACAACAAATCGTCCAAATTGGAGCTCTAGAAATGAAGATATCACTGATTTAAAATCAACCATTTTTTGGGGTTTTTCGTGACAACGATGAGACTGCATAGTTCATAACTTTTCATAAGATGTTCATATTGCTACCATATCAGTGTCATTGGATAAATAATTTTAAGAGATTTCTTTTGGTATATTATATGTGGTGTTTCTGATGGATATTCTCTCTCAAATCATGTCAACCATCAAGACAACAATTCAAGAATTCAAAGTTGAAATGCAACATATTCAAGAGAAACGTATTCAAGAGCTCAAAGTTGAAATGCAACATATTCAAGAGGAATGTATTCAAGAGTCCAAACTTTCAAGGCATATTATGGACGAATATTATCAAGAAATATATGCTTGGTATGTTTATGAGGATGATTGTGATGATTGATATATGGATAGTTGTCATTTCTAGGATGAAAACCACTTTCATATTTTATTTGATGACTCTAATCCACCTTTTTTAGAGAACATCATTGTAACAAATCATGAGCCAGTTATGATTACTAGTGTCCATCCTGCATATTCTACAGTGGTATTATTTAGTTTAGATTCAACTACGACCCTTTCCCATTATGTGGATGGATATTTTTATTTGGATCCACATGATAGATGTCAATATTTGGAGCATCATTTTCAGTTGGTTATTGGGTTCAGATATCTTCCATGTGGAGTTCACATGAGCACTTGGACATGGGACCTTGTTTTACAATGGAAGTTGGACTACTTCAACATGGTGGCTTTCATTTTTACATGGGACCCTGGTTCTCTAGTCTCCTTGAACACTATGGCCCACACTTATCCATGGGACCCTGGTATATGGTTGTACACCCTTATAACAAGCGTTGAGGACAACACTTCCATAAGGGGGATGGAATGTAGTGTAGTTAGAGAGGTAGTGGGGTTCCCAGAGGTCCCGTAGTGATAATAGTGGATGGCATTCAATGTAAGGTGCACTAGGTCCACTATATTATTAAATAAGGCCCACTATGGTAGTTAGATATATTAGTATAGACATAATAAATGTAAGAGGACTTAATAGAAGGTTCTACTTCTATAATATTCTTAGGTGGTTGGTAGAACTATATAAAGGGCTTCAAGCAATGTAATGAAACAAGTTGAGAAGTATTGTATTTGGAGTGGTAGCTGAATAAGAGGATTCCCCCTCGAAGAGGCAAGTGAACAAGAGAGGATCCCTTCCATAATAAGATCAATTGTATGGTGTTTCCCTACCATAAGGATTTCATAATAATAAAGTGTGGTTTCTTATATATTGCTTTGTTGATACATTGTGGTATTTTTATATTCAGTCTTTGGTACTTAACACTTTTCCACATAATTCACCATTGTTGTTAGTTCTCAACACCTTAATCTTATTATTTGTTTGGTTTTCTACAAGAGATTTAAACTCTTTGAATTTATCGAAAACCTCTGATTTCTTCCTTAGGAAATATATCCATATCTTCCTAGAAAGGCCATCTATGAAGGAGACAAAATACAAGGATAAACCAAGTGAAGGCATTGTAACAGGGCCAAACACATCACTATGAACCAGCTCTAGAATCCCATTTTCCCTTGTCGAACCAAACGAGAACCCCACTCAACTTTGTTTTCCATATATACAATGTTCACAAGAGTCGACTTCTAAATTACATTTAGGAAAGTCTTTGACCATACCTTTGTTATGCATAGCTCGAAGTTCTTTTTCTCCAATGTATCCCATCCTCTCGTGCCATAACATGGTTGGGTTGAATTTATGATGACTTGTCGAGCCGGTTTGAATCAAATCAGCCCGATTCAAGTCAAGTTGAAGTTGAGTTGACTTTAGGAACACTGATGTTGTTTCATTCAGTCAAGTTGACACTCCCTAACAAATTGTATAGGGTTCCAATCCAAACTCCTTTCATCAAGACCATCGCATCACTGGCCATCTTGCATGAATAATTCTGAAATAGAGTGTGCATGTCAACATCACTCATCTTGCTGACAAATATCAGGTTTCTTGCCAAACCCAGAATGTGTAGCAAACCTGGAAGGGTTCTACTCCTCCCATCCTGCAATATCAGTGGAACTCTTCCCCGTTCGACAATTCTAGTTGTCAATTCATCCCCGAAGAAAACTTCTCCCCCTTCATATCATTCATATTCGCAAAAACATTCTCTATGTGGTGTCATATGATAGGATGATCTTGAGTCGATTAACCAAATATCTTGATCTGACTGTGTACTAGTCGACGCCATGTACACATCACCTCCTTTATCTGGAGTTGTCTTTCTCTCATTCGACTGCTTCACGTCGGATCCTGTACTGAATTCCATCACCTTCAACTTGTAGTCCTTTTTGTAATTCCCATCTTTACCGCATTTCCAACATATTCTTGTCGATTGAATTGTGGATTTATATCTACCCTTCGACTTAGAATTTCTACCGAATAATTTGCCTTTACCTCTATCAACTGGTCAACCTCTCACCACTAAGGCATCTTTGGTCGATGCTTCCTTGTTCTTCCTTCTCATTTATTCTGACAATAGAGATGCAACCACGTCTACTAGCACTAATGTGGTTGTATTACTCCCTCTAGTCATGACTAAGTTATCCCGAGAGTGTGGCAAAGAACATAATAGGTTGATACATTTCTCCTCCTCAGTGATTTTAATATCCACATTAGATAACTGACTTATAATGGTATTAAGTGCATTTAAATGCTTAGTCACTGAATTTCCATCACTCATTCTGATAAGATACAATTTCTTTTTGAGAAACAACTTATTTACCATATATTTCGACTGGTACAAGCTTCCCAACTTGTCCCACAATTTCTTGGTCGAATCTTCACCTGAGACATTCTACAACACTGAATCTGCAAGACAAAGTCGAATTGTCCTCCTTGCTCTTCTATCGAGTTTCTCCCATTCTTTCATCGACATACTTGCCGGCATGGTACCTGGACAAACTGATGTCCATTGTTCTCGATCTACAAGGATATCTTCAATTTTAAGCTTCCGTAGCTCAAAATTCTAGCCATTGAATTTTTTGATCTCTGTTCTCGAGCTGCTCGCCATTATTTAACACAATATTTAGCACAATTTTTAAAGATTTTAGACTTACGATTCTTACTGAACCTAGGGTTTAGCTCAGATCCAAGGTTGTTAAGCCAAGCTCTGAAACCACATGTTAGGAAATTAGACACACTTCCGCGCTAAACCTAGAAGAAGAGATGACGAAAGATTTAATCAAGAAAGTAAATGACACATCAAGCACGCAATACACAATATTTTACCTTGGAAACCCAAACTGGGAAAACCAACATTCCTTGAGTGTTATGCTCCTTGTTGTCTTATTTACTAACACGATGAATGTAAGTTTTAATTTTTATGGGTAGAGGTGAGTTGTATTTTGTATAATTTTAACAAATTTGATTCTATATAATATTTGATTTTTTATTAGTTCTTTGTTTTTTTCTAAAATAATAGAAAAATATTTTTCCTCCACAAAATTTTGTTAAAAAATTTAAAAACATTGTCTTTTTTTTGTGTATGCAAATTTGTTTCTTACATTAATCTTTTGTGCAACATTACATTTCATGTATGTTGAAGAATTTGGTATGAAAATGGTAGGTTCATTTGAAAAAAATATCTTAAAAAACAAGAGTAATGGGGCATTTTTTACATGTCATGTAGTGTTCTCATGCAAATTTTGTGGGGAATTTAGGGAATTTTGAAGATTCTCCTAGGTTTCTCATCTATTTCGCAACCATGTAATCACAATATATTCACTTTGTACGCATAATGCATCTATATATTGTACTAAGTTTGACTCCTTTCTCGTTCTTTGCTTGATTCATCCTCTAGGAACCAATCTACCACCTTGAAGTCATGAAAATGCAATAAGCTTCTCTAACATGTCCTTTAACATCCCCTAACTATTAGCAATATGTAGGTCTCTATCATTTAACCTGATGATTCTCATAGTATCCTCCATGTGAAGGGCATGATCCCTCCTAGGAAATTGACGAAATTATCTTGAGGATCCCACCAACATATGAGATCCTATAATATCTAAGAAAGGACCATGGTGGTGCACCTTCAAGGTAGTTCCTAGAAACGCATATAAAATATCAATTTATATCCAAGTCAAAGACTTGTAGACCTCATTGAACCATCCCTTTCTTTCTTGGTTTGTTATTCTATGTATTACCTTAGGAAACTCAATTTCTTCTTACATACATACACGTTTTAGTGAGCTAAAAAGGTCAAACAGAGTCATGTTTTGCTTGATTTCTATACAAAATTTGTTAATCTTACATGCTTTGAATAATATCAATGGACTTTAGTTAATGTTCCGTGTGATCAAACATGTGCATTCATAAACATATAAAAATCATCTTTATTATTAGAATTTAGTACGTCCTCTTTTTATTTAATCTCTAGTAGTAAATTTATTTATAATTATTAATATTTATTTATAAAAAAATTAACACTTCGTTTAAAAATATATATATCAATAATCTAAATTATGTTTTTTCTAATATTACCCTCTATCCCACCCCATATCCCCCCGCCTCTCATATAATAATCTAAATCTTTATAATCATATAGTCCTCTACCCTAATTATTTACCACAATACCAAATTATATTTCATTATGTAAATATATCTAATCTAAACCTTTGTAATCCTATAGTCCTCTACCCTTAGCACAATACCAAATTATATTTCATTTATGTAAATATATCTAATTTAAGCAAACCATCAAATTTGAAACTGCGAATCTTACTTTCACCATCCTTTGCAATCAACATCAACACATATGTCCACGTTGGTAGTTGTCACTACTCCACACCAAAAGTATGTAATTTGCCATGTAAAAACAAAATATCTTCGTGTGGTAGAGGACTATACCTTTCTCTCAACGGGATTTGACTTCTAATAAGTTTTTTCAAAAGTTTGAAATTGTTTTAAAGTTTCCATAAGGTTTGTAAAATTATTTATTAATCATATTTTTTAAATAGTGTTTTATTTGACTCTTTTTAATTTGTAAATTTTATTTATCATTGGATAAGAGGTTTTAAAAAACTATTTTCATTTGGTTTTGATCGCACTTGAAAAATAAAAAAATGAGATGATGAATAGACTGCAAAACTAAAGATACACTCAAATTGTTCGAGAAAATGCTTAAATCACAAAATAACCCTATCAAACTTACCTTATTTGGATGGCTTAAAAAATATCAAGATTCTAAAGCCAAAATAACATTTCTTCATGGAATTAGGGTATGAAGTCTTGAAGTTCTTTCCACACTTACCTTATTTGGATGACTTCAAAGATGTCTATAATTGAAAGTCTTTGAAGTTCTTAGATACTTGAGCTTTGATTTTGTTTAAAGGGGTGACATTTTTTCAATACCTTTTCATGATGATACCATTTTTCCTCATAAATGACACTAAGTTTGGGTGAAGCAAGTTTGAAGGCCAAACCTCATCAAATTAGAATATGCATGTTACAAGTGATTGTCCTTTACACTACCCATTGAGTTCAATTTTAGTGTTACAAATATATGATTTGGCAATTTCTCATTTTCATGGTATTATATTCGATACCAATTTGCAAGGATAAGAGGAAAGACTGAAATGTAGAGGTGAAATAAATTAACATAAATGCAAAGATATGCATAAATCAAATGTTCTCCATTTGTGGTAAACAAAAAAAGCAATTAGTTCACATAAGATTGTAAACAATCAACCTAATAAACAATGCAAGACTCACCATTCAAGCACTTTTAACTATAGTATGAGGGTGATATCTAAGTTTGAATTTCCAAGCAAATCCAAAGTGTCATTTAAGCAATGTTAACCATTGAGGGTGGTATTTAAGTAGACCCAAACTATATGTTATGCTTTAAGATTGCATTGTCGGGCCTTAGAGCAATAATGTAAGTAAGTATGTAGCTTCCATTCAAGCAACAACAATCATTTTAGACATGTATGATCAATAATAACCTTTTTCCAAGAATGTCAATTGGGGCAACGACAAGGAAATGGTGCCTCCTACTAACATAATGGTTGATGGTTGGCAAAGCATAAAATCTACCCATAACATAATATATGCTCCAATATACCATGATCCTTAAGGGTGACAATTGTCGAGAGAGAATTGTAATAAATCCAGATGGACAACAAAAAATAAATTTTAAATGGGATTTAGGTGAAGAAACCAATAATCAAGTTGAAGCACTTGTTCATTATCAAGGACTCAAGATCCTTGACTCAAGGTGGAATAAGAATTCAAGATCCAATGGATTTTTGACAATCATTATAAAGTACACATGCAACTTCTCCATTTCATCTTATTGTAATTTGGTAAGGCTCATACCTAGAATTCAATTAGAGGCAAGGGGATTTGATTTGATTGGATTGAGTAGTTTCATGTCTTAAGAGCTCGAAATCATTAAGCTAATGAGGGATCTTGTATGGAGATTGGGAAACTTAGAATAACAGATGGGATTAATTCCTCATATATCCCTTAAACTCAGTTTATGACGATCAATCCAAAGTATGCAAAAAATTCTATATCGTGTGGATATGCTAGCTCAGTGTTATTTTATCCTTGATCATGTAGTGAAATCTGAGGAGTGGCTTCTGGCTCGCTATTCTGATATTTTGTTCTAGCTTTTTTGGCATCATCAGAGAGCTCTGTTAACCTGGGGATCCCTTTCTTTACTTAGTGGTTTTTTCCACCCCGCTTTAGGATCCTTCCCTTTGGTCGATGATCTGCATTCCTTCTCAATTTTATGCAATGGAAGGAAGTGCAAGGAGGGGACAACATGTAGAGGCATTGAAATAGGGTGAGTTGGCCACCCTGCAAAATCTTCAGATCTCGATAAATGCTCCAAAATCCATGGTTTCCTTTGTGGTTGACACTTTAGCACATCATCGTGGCATACTAGGTCAAATGTAGGATGAGATGGAGGTGTTGCAGTCTCAATTGGAAGTGCTCTACCTCTGCCCCCCCCTTGTCAGCTTCTCTTAGTCATTAATCTGGGTCGGTGGCGACTTCTTTGACCCACCATGATGTTGCTCCTCTTCTAGACTTGAATGAACCAATAGAAAACTCAGACATGGAGGATGAGGTTATGGATAATATGCCTTCTTCTATAAATAATGGTTTGTTTTTCAATTTGCATACTTCTTCCGACTTCCTAACCCTTCAAGATAAAGAACCTCATATTCATTCTTCGATATTTATATTTTTCTACAATTTAAGAAAGGAAAGCCCATTCATGGTAATTTTCTATTTTTCTATTACTTTTACTTTTTTTTTCCTTTTGTAGATATGGAAGAATTGATAATTGGTCTACAATATAAAAAAAGGAAAGCGTCATTAATGACAAGTTTCTATATTTTTATGGAGTAGGCTAACTCGGGAGCAATCTTCCCTCCCGAGTGTCCTTACTCCGACAAGTCCTTTGACGTTGGTGGTTCCTTTGTCGAATAGTCGACATTGGCTAAAAGGTAAAAAAATTACGCCTCTGCAATCTCGTCCGTCTGTTGATTGACATAGGGAGGTACGTTTTGTACTGAATCCTGCACCCTTTAATGCTCCTCGAATTTTGTCTCTCGTGGTCATTCAATTTCAAAAGTTCTAGGCTCGCCCTTCTTTAATGCTCCTTTAAGATGCTCTCCCGCGGTCATTCAATTTTTTTCGAAAGCTCCAGGGTTTCCCTTCTTGATTTTGAAATAAAAAAAGGAAACACAATATTGGGATTCGAAGCTGGGCATGGGCAACTCAACTGTGACAACAACAAGATCATCTGCAATAGGTTGGCGCTAATCTCTTTGGCGAGATAGTTAGCGGTGAGGGTGATAGGAGATGGGTAGGATTTGTGTGATGTTTGGCGTTTTGAGTGTGTTTGTTGCGTTAGTGGTTTAGTGAATGGTGGTAGAGACGTCGTCCGATGTGTTTTCCCCATCCAGAAAGGATTGTAATGTATCTGTTAAGAAGAAAATTTGCATCAATTGTAAGTTAAAAACATACTGAAAGCCGAGAATGTAGCTTTACTCTCAGGCCATTTCCTTTGAACTGGCATATAGATTAAAATCCGTGCGTAATATGTATCTTAAAAGATGAAGGCCGAGGTGGAAACATCATTTTAATTCAACTAAATATCTAGTTTCTGTTGTTTTAATGATTTATGTATTTTCACATAATGGTTTCGCCTAGTTTTTTACATGTTTTGTCGAAGACAAAATATGTAACTGTTCTCTGAAAGAATTTTATTCTAATCCGTAGTCGAACCGATTGCTGATCATATCAACTTGACTTCATTCCATTTCTACAAGATACTATGAAATTAGACGCTTTCATAGTAGTTGATTACACTGCATCATAGAGATTACTAGGAGTGGTTCAACACATGAGAATCTATATTTTAGGGATCTTTTACCTAATAATGCATCGAATCAATTTTTTAATCTTTAAGTCTACCATATAATTTTAGGAGTAGCATCAAACAAATATCACACTAACCTGAATCCTCACTGATATTTTAACACCTAACTATGAAAATTTCCGAGTCACCTAATTTTCATAGTTAGGTGTTAAAATATCAGCGAGGATTCAAGCTAGTGCGATATTCGTTTGATGCTACTCCTAAATTTATATGGTAGACTTAAAGATTGAAAAATTGATTCGATGCATTGTTAAGTAAAAGATGCCTAAAATATAGATTCTCCTTGTGTTGAACCACTCCTAGGAATCTCTATGATGTAGTGTAATCAAACTACTATGAAAACGTCTAATTTCATAGTATCTCGTAGAAATGGAATGAAGTCAAGTTGATACAATCAACAATCGGTTCGACTACGGATTAGAATAAAATTATTTCAGAGCACAGTTACATATTTTATCTTTGACAAAACATGTAGAAAACTAGGCGAAAACATTATGTGAAAATACATAAATCATTAAAACAACGGAAACTAGATATTTAGCTGAATTAAAATGAAGTTTCCACCTTGACCTTCGTCTTTTAAGATACATATTACACACGATTTTTAAGCTATATGTCAGTTCAAAGGAAATAGCCTGAGAGTAAAGCTACATTCTCAACTTTCAGTATGTTTTTAACTTACAATTGATGCAAAGTTTCTTCTTAACAGATACATTACAATCCTTTCTGGATGGGGCAAACACATCAGACGACGTCTCCACCACCATTCGCTAAAATCACTAACGCAACAAACACACTCAGAACGCCAAACATAATACAAAGCCTACCCATCGCCTATCACCATCACTGCTAACTATTTCGCCAAAGAGATCAACGCCAACCTGCCGGAGATGATATTGTTGTTGTTGCAGTTGAGTCGGCCATTCCCAACTTTGAATCCCAATACCATGTTTCCTGTTTTGATTTCGAAATCAAGAAGGGCAGGCCTGGAGCTTTTGAAAAAAAATGAATGATCGCGAGAGAGCATCCTAGAGGAGAATTAAAGAAGGGCGGGCTTGGAGCTTTTGAAAAAATTTGAATGACCATAGGAGACAAAATTTGAGGAGCATTAAAAGGTGCAGGGTTCAGTACATAACGTACCTCCCTATGTCAATCAACAAACATACGAGATTGTAGAGGAGTACTTTGTTTTCCTTTTAGCCAACACCGAAGATTCTACAGAGGAACGATCGACACCAGAGGACTTGCCAGAGTAAAGACACTCGGGAAAGAAGATTGCTCCCGAGTTAACGTACTTCTAACCAAGGTATTTATTGAAGTAAATAAGTCTCAAAACATTTTGGATATTTCCTTCCTAAATATTAAAACAAATATCTAATACTTAAATTCTATATTTTATACTTGAATGAAATAATCTATAATATAAGAAAAATGAAATTAAAAAAAATATAATAAAATTGGTTTTCACTCTAAAAATATTCAACAAGTTTAAATAAACAATTTTAGAAATGATAGTGTCATTTCTAATCTAAACATATAATAATATCAATGACCATGTTATTTTAAAACCATATCATAAGCTATTTAAGAGTTAGAACCCAAAGAGTTAGAACCAAAAAGAGATTTATGTCTTTTTATCCAATGGATCTAAGATATTTAATTTAAACATATTAACAATGGTTATAATAGTAAAAGAGAAAAATAATGAAAAATGATAAATTAATGAGGTTTTGATATTTAATTTGAAATGGACTAGATTTATTTAAAAAATTAAAGTTATTGAAACAAAAAATTATCTATGATAAGATTAAAATCTATAATTAAAAGATTGATTAATCCATAAATTCTTCCCAACCTAATAAATTTGAAATTTATAAAAAACATTTCATTTTAATTTTAAAAAAATTTAAAGTATTTATTTTTAAAAATTAACGTGTTGTATGAGTGAAGCATTTCATTTTAATTTTTAAGAATTTAAAGTATTTATTTTAAAAAATTAACAATTAACGTGTTGTATGAGTGAATTGTTTTTTAGTTACCATTTTTACTCATTATAATTATAATTATAATTGATAAATAATTTTCATTTTTTAATTTATTTTGTAAAATGTGATTTGGTATTTTATATAAAAAATTAAAAATATTTTTAAAGATAATAATTATTTTTAAATTAATTTTATAAAAAACTATTTGATATTTCGTATAAAAAGATTAAAAGCATTTTTAAAGATAGTGAAAACTTTAATTAATTTTAAAGTTTATATTATATTAAAAATTAAATTAAATACATTTAATAATAATAATAATAATAATAATAATAATAATAATAATATTATTATTATTATTATTATTATTTTTATAAGGTCACGACCAAGCCACCACACCAAATTGGTGTATGAGATTTCTTTGTTTGTGGGACAAGAGATCCCCTTCGCCCAACGATTTGACTGGTAAAGTCTACTGAGGTATACATACCCTACCCCCCTCTGGATTTGAACTTGTGACCTCTTAAGAGGAATTATAATGTTTTGACTGATAAAGTCTACGGAGGTATACATACCCTACCCCCCACTAGATTTGAACTTGTAATCTCTTAAGAGGAATTATAATGTTTCATTTATGCAAGATTCATTTTATTTATTTTTCTTATATAAGATCCATTAAATTTTAAATTTTATAAATTTTATTATAATTATAAACTTTATACTCCCTATCAAAACATCATAATGCAATCGTTGACTCTTGAAATTAAAACACATTACAAAAAATTTCGAGTGATTTAATTTTCATAGTTAGGTGTTAAAATATCAACGATGATTCAAGTTAGTGAGATATTCGTTTGATGCTACTCCTAAAATTATACGGTAGACTTAAAAATTAAAGAATCGATGTATTATTAGGTAAATAAAATTATATGGTAGATTTAAAAATTAAAAAAATTGATTCGATGTATTATTAGGTAAATAAAATTATATGGTAGATTTAAAAATTAAAAAAATTGATTCAATGTATTATTAGGTAAAAGATCTCTAAAATATAGATTCTCCTGTGTTTGACTGATACCGACCGATAGGGAAAGAAAACCAACCGCCCGAGCCCGAGAAATAGCCTGAGCCAAGCCCAAGAAAGAAAAGAATCCATCAAGTATACAGGGGAGCAGCAGGAACCAGACAAGCAAGCAATCAAGCATTAAAGCCCTTTTCCTTGCGGGTGCGGGAACAACCAATCAGAGATTAGCCATTAAGAGATAAGAGACAATCATATAAGAGACAAGCTTTAGGAATAGCCTGGGCCAAGCCCAAGAAAGAAAATCCATATCATCTAAGGGTAATTTCATCTGAGGGTAAGACATCTTAGGGGGCCTTATTGCTGCTGCCCCGTATTATCTGGTGCGTAGGGCTTCGCGTGTTATCCCAATAGCTTTGGGAGTGCGCTAGATAGATAGGGAAGAAAGCAGATAGGGAAGGTTTAGATCTATTCTTTTATTACTGATTTGGAAGAACTACTCCTAGTAATCTCTATGATGTAGTGTAATCAAACTATTATGAAAGTGTCCAATTTCATAGTATCTTGTAGAAATGGAACAAAGTCAAGTTGATACGATCAACAATTGGTTTGACTACGGATTAGAATAAAATTCTTTCAGAGCACAGTTACATATTTTATCTTTGATAAAACATGTAGAAAACTAGGTGAAAACATCATGTGAAAATACATAAATCATTAAAACAATGGAAACTAAATATTTAGCTGAATTAAAATGAACTTTCCACCTCGGCCTTCATCTTTTAAGATACATATTACGCACGAATTTTAAGCTATATGCCAATTCAAAGGAAATAGCCTGAGAGTAAAGCTACATTCTCGACTTTCAATATGTTTTTAACTTACAATTGATGCAAAGTTTCTTCTTAACATATACATTACAATCCTTTCTGGATGGGGAAAACATATCGAACAATGTCTCTACCACCATTCGCTAAAACCACTAACACAACAAACACACTTAGAACACCAAACATCACACGAACCCTGCCCATCGCCTATCACCCTCACCACTAACTATCTCGCCAAAGAGATCAACGCCAACCTGCTGCAGATGATTTTGTTGTTGTCACAACTGAGTTGGCCATGCCCAACTTCCAATCCCAATACCATGTTTCCTGTTTTGATTTCAAAATAAAAAAGGGCGGGCCTGGAGCTTTCAAAAAAAATTGAATGACCATAGGAGAGCATCTTAGAGGAGCATTAAAGAAGGGCGGGCCTGGAGGTTTTGAAAAAATTTGAATGACCACGGGAGACAAAATTCGAGGAGCATTAAAGGGTGCAGGGTTCAGTATATAACGTACCTCTCTATGTCATTCAACAGATGGACGAGATTGCAGAGGAGTAATTCATTTGCCTTTTAGCCAATGTCGACTATTCTACAGATGAACCACCGACGTCAGAGGACTTGCCAGAGTAATGACACTCGGGAGGGAAGATTGATCCCAAGTTAGCCTACTCCTTTTTCTATTACTATGCATTTTTTTCTTTTTTTAAGATTTAAAGGAATTGGTAATTGGTTAAGATTATTTGGATGAGGTCTAGGTTCAAATCTAGTTGCCTACCACTATAACCCCTAAACTAATGCCAATAAGCCAATGCTTAGCAGGAAACTTATTATTTAGCAAAGACTAAGATATCTCAAGACACTCGAAAGACCTCTATCTTAGAGGGCGCCTACCCTTATAACATTATCACAAGAAGTTAAAATCTCATAGAAAATTTAAATCCGAAAAGAAAGTGAAAAACCTACCTCTCAACCATTCAAACAAACTACCTAAATCTTTTTAATTTTTATATATACAAATTGTTAAGTGGTTAAGACACACTTTGATGTTTCATATCCTCATTGCCCGATATAAATTATCCATGTAAATGAGAAAAGTGTAATGTTCAAATTTGGACTTTATTATAAAATTCATATAAGGGTCGCATTTCGAACCTTTTAGAATTCGCATAATGTTTTTAAATTCTATATTTTATATAAATTATCCATGTGAATGAGAAAAGTGTAATGTTCACATTTTTACTTTATTATAAAATTCATACATTGAACGCATTTCGACCTTCGAGACAATATTTCTTTTAGAATTCGCATAATCTTTTTAAATTTTACATTGTAGAGTAACGTTAAAAAAACCTATATTTCCAATTAGATTTCGTAGAACACTTTTCTTTTTTTCGATAGAAATTACTCGATATATATTAGGGATATATATCATTTACAATCACTGAAACCAGTCTAGCACATAGCAACCATTACATATTTCGTCCCGGAGACCCAGCAGGGTTTGACCTCGAGACCTCCTCCCAATACTTGGAGGAAGGTACTGTCTTACCAATCGCGCTGTCTCACGGGACTAATTCCGTAGAACACTTCCTTATATAAAATTCACATTTTCTTAATTAGATCATATAACACTTCCTTATATATATATTAACATAGTTCGAATGTTTTATGTTTTAGATTTTTTTCCAATTTATTTGTCTAAAATTTAACGAGGAATTGCTGAAATTATAGATTTGAGTTGTTGAGTCTATATAATTTAATTTTTCGAGGAGTTTTTTAGGATTTCGTTTGTGCATTCATAAATGAAATTTAAGCAATAAAAAAATGTGATTTCACCAACAATTATATAATCAGATTCTAGTGATGATTGTTGGAAAAGTCCAAAACCTTAGACGATGCCATATTTTTTTATTCATTTTGGATTTGGTAGACTTGAAGATGACTTTTTATTCCTTTTACCTTTTAGTTTAGTTTATTATTGCTTAATTTATGTGTTTCTATTATATGTGTTTTTCATTATTGTAACATTTATTTTTGTAAGTAATAAATTTTCTATTAAAATATTAATAGAATGCACATAATTGATGCCATAACTAACAAAATCAACGTAGATATTCATCAATGACCCAAGAGTCTGTTGGCCTTCTTGGAGGGAAACCAAGCCAACTATTAAAAAAAAAGGACATAAGAAATTGAGTATGTAGAAGCATGATAATAGCCAAAAACTAACAAAATTGAACTAGAAAAGGCAAGGACAATATCAATCATCCAAAGTATAATCTTGGGGCAAACCCTTGTACATGATCGTGTCTACCCTAACAACCGAAGGAGACAGAGAAGATCTTGAAGGTAGCCCACTATCCCAAGCCAATTGTAGAGAACCTCCATTGCATTTTACCAGCCAGGATACCATGGTTAACAACAACTTGTTCTGGCTCTCAGGAGCTTCCAGTCTTTGCCTGAATTTCTTGTATTCTTGCTCCTTAGACATCATCCCCTTAGCCACCATGGTTTTTGCATGCCAATAAAAGTTTTAGCGAAACTTGACCGAGGAGCCATAGCCGACCATAAACAAAGATCCAAATCCTTCTAGACTCTTTTAGAAAGAGAAACGATAGCAACCTAAGACAAATCCTTACTCCTGTTTAAAAACTTCTCCCCACGCTCAACAATAATGAAGGAAAATACAAGGCCAAACGGTTCAATGGTAGTCATTAAGGAAAGCATGCTCATCATCATCTCAAGTTCCTCTTGGCACAAACACTTCCACCACCTTTGACACCATATGCGTATCGTTCGCTCTCAAGCAGGGATCAGATCTTGGAGGAGAAGGACAAGATAGGTTCAAATGGATAGAGGATGCGACGGGGGGTGTACAAACTGAAAATAAATCCCTCACACCATCCTCATAGATTGTGCCATTGCCATCTGCCTCATAATCATGGCTCTCCACACCAATTGTCACCCGATCCGGGTGGCTGAGATCCAAAAGGGATAAAAAGTGCCAACATTGTTTTAGAGGCTGTTCAGTAAGATCTTCCCATCTAGAATCCAACCTGGAAGAGGATTTGGAGACCCCTTCATTTGCAAAACAATCAACAAGTTTGTTGGCCTTTCTTCTAATATGTGATGGGACGAGACCACCAATGTTCCTAATAGTTGATTGAAGAAGAGCCAGAAGAGTCTCAAGACACCAATTATTTGAAATCTTGCTTGAAGGAGATTCATGTTGAAGGCGAGTGAGAATGTGAATAGTGAGCTGAGAATCACCTTCCACAATGAGTTTAGAGAATCGATGAAAGTGAGCTATTCACAATCCTTGGATTAGAGCCCATGTGAAGAGTTGGATGATCCTACCTTCAACATCTTTGAACATGCCTCCAAAACTAGTAGGAGCCAAATTACCCTTATAGGCACCATCGAAGTTAAGTTTGGTGAACCCATTTGGAGAAGGAGACCAACTCATACTCAATTAAATGATCACCCTATTTATGCATTCAAACTGAGAGAATGAAGGATTTGAGAGGCTTT
>JZKD02S0641997.1:234285-247621 GCA_000966675.3 Picea glauca
ATGTATCCAGTCTCTACTACATCCCAAACATCAACACCTAAGGCCATTAGGTATGTTCTCATTCTAACCTTCCAAAAGACAAAATTTGTTCCATCAAACAGAGGAGGCTTAGTGGCTAAAGTCCCTTCATGGCTTGTCATGTTTAAGCTTACAAATCTACCTTTAGATAAAAGTAACTGGCTCTGATACCAATTGTTGAAATTACTAAGGCAACTGAGAGGGGGGGGTGAATCAATTGTTACTGTGCTTAAACAATATTAAGTCTATTAAGCCATTTTTAATATTTCATCAAGTGACCATCAATATTATACATAATATTAACAACATAAATAATGAGCATCAATCACACATAAGATATACATAGAGACAGATTTTCACGAGGAAACCCATAAAGGGAGAAAACCTCTTCTTCTTCGAAAAGATAGGCAGTGTTTTAAGTTCTGTACATCATCTATGTTTGAGCACCAACTCAAAGTGAGGCTACTACCTATGTTTTACAAGCTCCAACTTGTTGAGAGCACCAACTCTCTGGTTTCTGTAGCACCGACTAGAAGGAAGCACCAACTCCCCGAGTGTTCCAGCACCGACTGGATGGAAGCACCTACTTACACTTATACAAGCACCAACTTGTTTGAGAGCACCAACTCTCTAGTTTCTCTAGCACCCACTAGAAGGAAGCACCAACTCCCTGAGTGTTCTAGCACCGACTGTATGGAAGCACCTACTTCTACTTATACAAGCACCAACTTGCATATAAAAAACTCTGTGTTTTCCCAAGCACCACTCTGCCACCCTATTTTCTATCCACAACTAGATGGAAGCTACAACTCCCAATATTCAAGCACCAACTCGAATATCAGAGGACCACAGTCCTCCCTAGCACCACCCTACCTCCCTGATTATAAATAAATGATTGAATAACCAACAACATAGATAAATCGATTCTTACCACTTCTTCTCTGTTTTGTAAATCTGGTCTACTTCTAACTGTTTTGCAATTCTTCTCTTCCTCTGTCTGTTCTGCAATTCTGCTATGCTTTAGTCTATTCCTCATCTCTGAGATTTATCTCACACTACGCATACTGTCAGTCTCACACTGTGCATACTGTAATTTTCCCTTTCCTACAATTCAACTCATTTTTCATTCAGAACGACCAACCCCAACAGTCACTGTGTGTTACTTTTATATACTACAACCCCTTCAGTTACCCCACAAATCCCTAGAACAATGCTTCAACAACTGAAACGCCAACCGTCCAAGAACCATGATTTGGTTCTGTTAACTGAATCGTAACTGAACAATTAATCATGAAGAGCAACAATAGCCCTTTGATCAGATTTCCAAGTATCCAACACCGTTGGATTACAAGCATAGGGTCTCGCGTTGATTTTGCCATTTCGCATTTCGACATTTCAACATTTCGGCATTCCTGTGGTGAAGAGTCTCAACTCTTCATGTTACGACCGCCAAAAAGGAGCTTATCTTGGTGTTATCTCCTCCCTCTCACATGACCACTGACGGTGACCACAGCCTACACCAAAAGGTGTTTTTTCGCGTTTCGACATTTCGACATTTCGGAGTTCGATATTTCGTGATGGTGGAGTTTATGCTTTCTATGTAAAAACCCCGAAATAGAAAGTTCGGATGTGATGTAAACCCGCTGATGTGACACGTGGATTGACACGTGCTGAATAACTGCCACATGTCACTCTGATTCGTGACTTACATGTGCCTCAAATGTTGAATCATCTTGACACTTGTCATTGCCTGATTGTGCCACGTGTCCTTAGCTGACGTGGTTTGTTAATGTGTCTGTTTCAGGATTTCGAGGTTCGCTACTTCAAAGGTTAAAGTTCCTTTGATCTTTGATTTCCCGATCTGCGAAACTCCGAAATGGAGTCTTTGACATACTTTGATCTTTCACATTTCGTAATTTCATCATTCTTGTCGTGAGTGTCCTTGACACCTCCAACTCCCGGTATCCGAAACTCCGAAATGGAGATTAAGTCGTGGTTTCGCATTTCGTGATTTCATCATTCTTTTCGTGAGTGTCCTTGACACCTCCAAATCTCGGTATCCGAAACTCCGAAATGGAGATTAAGTCGTGGTTTCACATTTTGTGATTTTATGCCGTGAGTTGCTTCCTTGAAACCTCCAACTCCTGGTATCCGAAACTTCGAAATGGAGATTAAGTCGTGGTTTCTCATTTTGCGATTTTCTGCCATGAGTTGCTTCCTTGACTCCTAGAGTTTATGCTTCTGATCTTTCCATGCGATCATCATTGCATTGCTGGTCTTGCCACTTTCTCTTGTTCGTCATTGTCGAGCTGAGATTGCCATCAATGACAAACAAATACTCTGCCTTCTGTCTACCTGTAATAAATATGCCAACAGCTAAATCATCAGAAGAAAATCATGGAACAGTACGGTCAAGTGAACATGACAAGTGAATGAAGAAATCAACTAATGAATTCTTTTTATATATGTCAAAGAGTTACAAGAGGAAGCACCAATGTAAAATAAGTAGCACTAGAAGAGAGAAAATGTAACATATACAAGTATCCCTACATTGATCTACATCTTACAGAAAATTCAAGGGAAGATAAATTATCAAATAAAGAGATTCATAAAGGAAGATCAGTAGCATGCAGATAGGGGGAGACTTATCGACAAGGGGAGTTACCTTTTTTCAAAGAAAGAAAGAAATAACAAGGGCATGGAAACAAAGAGAAAGAACATATGCATAACGATAGAGGGAGAAACTCTAAGGAGATATATCATTTTCCATTGATGTCAAAGGAGGAGAGTGAGAAACATTGATGAGGAGCAATGGTCATAGGGGGAGAATGAGCATTGGAGTATGAGTGTTTCCATCAATGTTGGTGTTTCCATCAATGCCAAAGGGGGAGATTGTTGGACAATTGGTTTGGACAATCGATTGTCATTTATGTCAACCCTTAGAGATTGATTTCAACCCTTGGAGAGGTCCATATATGTTGGAAATTTCTATGATCGAGATTGATGGTGAGTTAGTTGGGTGCATTTGATGTAGTCTAAATGTAGCCCTGGAGGTGTGGTTATGGGACCCAAATTTGATTGAGGAATAATGACATGAAGGACAATGTAATTAAAGGTAATACTATCATATATGTATAGTACATGTCATTCTATTTTCGGTGATATGTGGTACGCCACATGGTTCATCACGGTTAGGGAGATATGGTCTTGTAAAGTTGGAAGCTCCGAAGAATGGTCAAGAAGCCCTAGTTGGTTACAAGTCAATGAATGAAAGGGTAAAGTGGTTGCAACAAGAAATATATGGAAGACCTAAATTTAAGGGAAGAGGTTACCTAGAAAAATTATAAATACCCCTCAAGGAGTCATTCACAAGTACACTCACACACTTACATTGAATATCTATCTTGTGAATGTTATGGTCTAGTATTATGATCTTTTGGCTAGTTTGCAACGAAGAATTCTGAGGTAGCGAAGCAAGAGAAGTGAGCGATTTTTGGGATTGCAGAGGAGAGTGGGAGAATCTGAGGAAACCCTAATTAGAGTCATCCACACATGTCATACACTAAGTGTCCCACGAGGCATCTCTGTGGGTTTCCTAGAGGTAGTCACGCGAGGATCCGCGTGACAGAAGGTGTTTGTCCTGTGAGGAAAAGACACAAGTGAGAAGGATGTTGGTTCCAGGTTGCTGAGGAATGTGGAAGAAGTTACAGGTCAGTGTTACATAGTATCGGGTCAGCTATAGGATCATAGGTAAGTATTAAGGGTTACATGCTTGGTTACGGTATGGTACATGATGGTATGGTACCTATTGGTGATGTTATGGTACATTGATTATAATCATTATTGGCTATCTTGGTATTTGGTTTGGTTACATGTTATGGTGCATATTTGAGGCTTGGTATATTGTGTTATGAGGTTGTATCTTGGTGATATTGAGGAGCATGCTTGAGGCATGTGTTTTTGGGCTTTGGTATATGACTTGAGGCACATCATTGGATGCATGGTACATGATGGTTGAGGTCTATTTGTTGAGATACATTGCTGATAAATTTCTTGGTTTATTGTCTTGGTACATGGTATGATACAAGTGTTGATGTACATGGTTGATGTGCATGATTGGCAGATGGTATGGTACAGGTGGTGGTGATACAAGTTTGGTGCATGGTTGATGCAATTGTTATGGTACATGGTTGATGCAGTTGTTATGGTACATGGTTGATGGTACAGGTTGAGGTACAAGTTGATGCATGGTACAGGTTGGTACTTGGTTGAGACACATATCTTTTGATAGTATGTGGTTATCTTAGTACATGCTTGGTAGAGGAATGTGGTGGTGACAATGAGCATATGTTTTGAGATATGCTCTTGGTGATATTGGAATGAGTTGCATGCAGATGAGAGTGGATCTAGTTTCGTGGATGAGACAATGACATGTTGGACATGTTGATGTCATAGTGACAGGTTGGATAGGTTGACAGTGATAGGTTGGACATAGTGACAATTTTACAGGTTATAGGTTGATGTGATAGAGGTATTGATAGTGGCAGTGACAGTCACAGTGGTAGTAACAGTGGCAGTGATTTTGGTAGTGACAGATGGTTTACACTTATATTTCAGGGTGGTAGGATGGGGCAAGGAAAGGGGGTTGTAGCCTTCTTCTGGTCGATGCCGAAGAATTAGGGAGTTGGATATTCGTTGAGGTTGGAGCCTGAGAACTAGGTGGTTGTAGCCACCTTTCGGTTGGAGCCAGAGAAACCAAGGGTTTGTAGCCTCCTTTTGGTTAGAGACAGAGAATTGAGGGAGTTGTAGCTTCCTTTAGGTTGGAGCCTGTAAGTAGGGGGTTGTAGCCTCCTTCCAGTTGTAGCTAGAGAATTGGGAAGTTGGTGCTTCATATGAATGAATTATTGATATATATAAGACAACAATCTGTGGTTTTCTCCCATTTGGGTTTCCATGTAAATACTGGTGTATTGTGTTCTTGATGTGATGTTGATGTGATGTTGCTTATGATTACATGCTTATGATATATATATTGAATGAAATCATAGATGATACATTGATGATAAATTGTTTATAAAGTGAAAGAATATATATTGTGGTTAAAATTGATATAAAGTGTTCATACTGGTTCACCCCCCCTCTTAGTATTCCAACAACCTCGGGGTATCAAAAAAATATTACAGATTCTAAAAGATATCATTTAATGTCTTGGCTTGAGGAAGACCATCTTTGATACAATGTTTTTTCATTTTTCATCCTCCAAGGCTATCATTCATAGAGAGAAGTCTGATATATCAGAACCTTCCGTGGGCAGGTCCAAAGTGGATGGTACAAACAAAAAATCTGTTGGTGTTTCATGAAGCAACTATTTTCTTTACAAAAGGAGACTTACATCATACAGAAAATCACAACTACCATGATTTCGAATCGAGGGTTGTGAATATATTCTCTGTCAGTGTCCAGGTTTTTTTCCTGGATTTTCCTGACTCCCCTATCCCTTTCCAGTATAATTTTTCAGAGTCCATCGACCTCTTGGTTTTTTTGCTTGTAAACATGAGAATATTCAATGTGAGAGGAATAATTTGTGAGCCTATGGATATCAAATAAAATAGGCCAAAGAAAGTGGATGTGTAGTCTCAAAGTGTGTTTCATCCAATTTATAACATTTTTTTGTGAATCTACATAAATGTGTAGATTTGTGATGCCTTTTTCCCTTGCTAGAAGAAGAGTGAGATAGAATGCCATGAGTTCACTGTGATTGTTTGTGGCTGGACCCAATCTAGTGGAGAAATAAATAGAATTATTTTTAGAAGTATAAATAATGCTCCCTACCCCTCCTTAGGAGGGCTATCATTGGGCGGCTTTTTCGAAGAAATCCCCTGGGTGGTATGTTTCGACTAGGGAGATGGCTTTGGGAGGGGGAGATGGATGGGAAGGGTTTACTGATAGGAGCAAATGATGTCTAGGTATTGATCTACACAAATCAAGGTGGGGAGATGCTTGTCCTCGAAAAGGGCATGATTGTGTGCAATCCATATGCCTTAAGAGGTAAAGAGAGGGAGGTATTTAAATGGTAGAACATTTGGGGAGGAGAGCCAATTATGTAACCCTTCTTCAACGGAAGCACCTGATAAGGTGCAGGTGGGTCCCAACTCCTTGCTAAGGTTCTTCCAAACCTCCTTGGTGTAAGAACATTCCAAGAAAAGGTGAATATTGGATTCATTATTGGATTTGCATAGGTTACATCTGCCCAACCCTGTGAAATTCCTCCTCTGTAGCATGTACCTGGTGGGTTATTTGTTGAAAAGGAGAAACCACATGTACAATTTTTGACTTAGGTAGGCATTTTAATTTCCAGCGTATTTCCCCTCACCATGGGAGAGGGACATCACAGTTCGTTGAGGACAAGACTTTATATCCCCATTTATATTTGTAGGTTCCAACATGATTTGTTGACTGGATTATATTGTCCTTCATGTCTGAGAGGTGGTCCTTGGATCGGTTAAGTGCATCGATATAACCAGACCAAAGCTGAGAATTCTCTCCCTCCAAGCCCATATCTTGGGCTTCCATCCATCTTCCATTCCAAATATTATTTAAGTAATAGAACCCTTGAGAATTTAGTAAATTTAAGAGAGGTTCTGGAAGAAGGAGGATATTTTCATAGCCAATCCAGGGGTCCTTCCCAATGAGAATATGTTGTCCATTACCAATTTTCCAATTTAGGCATTTTCCAATCAAAGGAAAATCTTTCAGTGTTGCTTTTCAGACCATGGATCCATTTTGAAAACTTTTGGAAGGATTTCTAATCCACTCCTACCTTGATTCTCTTGGGAAAAACTTTGCTTGAAGGAGTAAGGGCTAAAGGCCATTCCCATGTACCAGGCTCCATGAATTTTTGGAAGCTAGGGACAAATAAAAAAGGTGAATGTTTTTTAGAACCTAGCCCCCCACTACTAAATTTGAACGTTTTTGCGACGCAATGGTGATAAAGTTTCACTGGAATAGGGTCGTTGTTGTGACCACGATGATTATATTTTTTCATCGGAATCAATTCGTCGGTCTAGCGACCACACATGGATCTTCACCGGTCTAGCGACCGGGAAAAGAAGCCTATTCACAATAGGGAAAAAATTTCGTTCATCGGTCCATCGACCAATATTAGTCAGTCTAGCGACCAACTTTAGTCGCCATCCTTGCTAGCATCTCTAAGGAAAACATAACCTTGGTCACTCTAGCGACCATAATTAGTTGGTCTAGCCACGAATGTTAGTCGGTCTAACAACTAATATTAGTCGCAAGAGGGACCAAGACAACCCTGACAAACTTAGTCAATAAACCAAACCTGAAGCTAAAAAGGTCAAACGAAAGACGAACATGTAGTCGCTAGAGCGACGAAGTTACATACTTTGTGACCAAATGGCTATACAAGCGACTGACATGTTCATCGCTAGAGCAACTAATGTTGGTGTTTTAAAAAAAAACAAATATGCCATTCATACAGTAATAAGCCCAAACTAGCAAGCTACATAAGCATACTTTCATTATCTACTTGGGAGCTGGCACTGGAGTCAACCCCCTAATGGTCAATATCATTGATCTAATTTACCTTGTCATTTCTAGATGTAGGCACCATTGTGATGAGTCTCAATCCATGCTAGTGGATTTAATATCGAGCCTCAAATTGTGGAAGGTGAATCTAGAGAATTGGGTGGAGGATCTTTCACAGTAGGAGACCTCCCTTACAGATTAGTTGGACACTATTAAATCGAAGGAATTCCTGTTAGATGTGGAAAATCAATGCCTAAGAGAAAAATCCAGGGAACAAGAAGCTAAAATTTAGAAGCTACAACAACATGTAAATAAGATGGAGCATGAGCAGTCACCCGGGTTGGAATTCTATAGGAACAAGTACATTTAGAAGTCTTCAATGGGTTCACTCCCAATAAAAAATATGTCACTCAATGAGGACCAAAAAATGGACCATCCACATTGTCAATAGGCTTAGAGGTCAAATACTACCCATCCACCAACTGCTAGAAGCGTTGAAACTAGAGTGCAAGGCCATGGAAATTTTCATGTTTTTCTATAAATGTTTTGTAGGGTAAAATTGTTTTGTTAGTAGGCCTTGATAGTCCTTCTATTGAAGGTTAGTATCATTAACTTCATCCTTGCAGTGACGATGACATGTATAATAGGAATAACAATAGATGGCCTATCTCTCTTGACTATGGAATTTCAGAAAGGATAAAGACATAATAAATGAGAACCAGTGCCCTTTTGAATGCCAATGAAACTTGTAGTGGAGAAATGCAAAGGCCCTTTTCAAATAAAGGATGAATATCAAAATATAGTGATCATTCCCAGTTCTTAGAGGACCAACTACCATATGGAAAATTACAATCAAGTAGTGAACTATTGTGAATGATCTACTTTCTATGATATGCTAAAATTTTGCAACACGAGCTTTCCAAATAAAATCAAGAATCGTGGATCCCATAACTTGAAAACCAAATATGGACACACAAATGAAATCAACTTTATAAAACCACATAATTAAAATATGGTCAAATCACACGTAATACTAAAATAAGTATAGTTTCCAAAGTCCAGAGTCTAACCTGATTCCTAATTGTTGCAATATGAGAATCCTTAGTGAGATTGTTTCTTGAAACAACCAATAGAATAACACTATTAAAGGAAATGCTTCAAATGTTGAAAGGAAATGGGAACTACAAAGAAATATAAGAACATAACAAAAAACTTACTTTCTAGGTCTGCATGGCCCTTTGTTAGTTCTCCTCGCAACTAAAAAAATGATAACATAACAAAAGTCAAAGACGGGTGTACAATGCATATTGAATGAATACATTTTAGAAATAAGCATTAATCAAAAAATAAAAAGTAGATTGATCATACTAACTGAATCAAGATTCCTCATAGATTTCAAATAATTTAAAAAAGAAATTGTAGGATTTATTATCTATCAAAAGTATATCAAGTTCGTCCAAACTATTGCAACCACAAAAATAATAATAATGAAGATAATACACAATACAAAGACACAAAAATTGAACCACCATTTTTTTTAAGAAATCCCCCTTCAAATGCATACATGAAGATTGTAGTCACAAAATCTACCTTGATTTAAGAGTATCATTGTTGGAATCGTGTATGGCCTTGAGAGTTGTTGTGGAAGTCTATTGGTCTCACAACACCTATTCTCTTTCACTATAAATCTTGCGATAAGTTTCATTATAATACCAAATTTGAAATATTTGGGAAGCAATCATGTGACACCTTGATCCTTATGGACTTCATCTATGGCCCTATCATTTAAAAAGTATG
The DNA here is from genome assembly GCA_000966675.3 of Picea glauca. Taxonomy (NCBI): domain Eukaryota; kingdom Viridiplantae; phylum Streptophyta; class Pinopsida; order Pinales; family Pinaceae; genus Picea; species Picea glauca. The sequence continues at coordinate 243,652 of JZKD02S0641997.1, forward strand.
TTGTTTTGAGCTCCATTTCATGTCATTTACCATTTCAAAAGATTATATTGCTTACACCACAAATAATACCTGTGTAATTTCCACACAATTTTGATCCTACAACACTATATCCATAGCTTATCCAAAGATACAATTGCATGAAGAACTAAATCCTTATTGTCTCATTACCATAGCTTCAGAGCATTCACCTTTTGCAGCCATAACCACATCTTGATTCATCCATACATTCATAGGATTGTTGCTAATTGGCCCTAAGGACATTACACTTGGGTATATCCAACAAAATCAGATATTGGCTCTGTAAATGCTTAAGGACCGACCACATTATAGCAGTCAATCAATGAATGACTAAGTTGATGCACAAAAGGAGATATAATTTCATAAGAAAAGGTGATATATCATGACAAGTCATGGGTAATTAAATTAGAGAATACAAAGATATGTACAAAGCTCTATATCAGCATACACAAGTTGGAAAAAAAACATTAGTGGAGTTGTAAAGCAAGATTCAAAGGTGCCACTAATTAAGGAATTGAAGTTTCAATAAACCAAATTTGGAAACACATTTCTACGTGAATCATTCTTGGAAATCTTGTACATAGGCCAAGTCTTTAAAAATCAATTTTCTTTGATTTCTTGTTGATATGTAGCTCCATAATCTGATGCATAATTACATTCATAAATTAGTTTCTACATGAATTATTTGTCTTCAAGGACAAGTCCTCTTATTGACAAAAATGTCCTCAAGATTTCTTGCAAAACATCTCATCATTTCAGGATTTGGTTTATTTTTCTACTTTTCTCATCCTTCCTTTTTTTTCAGCATTGTGGTGTAACTATATGAGTTATGAAGAATTATCTTTTGTTTATACTTACAGATACTAAGAAGATTATCTTCCACATCATATCAAGGATGAAATTGGAAAAATCCTCAGTTTAATGGCAGATAAAATAACAAGCTGGAAGAGCACACTATCTTTGTAGAGTCTCCTTTGACTATAGAAGGAATCAATCCAATTCCCAAGACAAGGATATAAATTTCATGGCAAGGTTTCGTAGCATATTAAAAAAAAAAAATGAAGACATGGTTTCTAATTATTGATTTTTTTAAAGGTACGCTTGTTCCAATATTACTGGAAGTAGTGTTGAGAATAGTGCTTTGGCTCTTGGAATGAATACTAGTACATTAATAAGCTAGTCTCTACATGGAATTTGTGCTCTATGTTCACCTTTCCAGTCTCAAGGAAGTGCTCAAACAAATATTAGGGAAATTCCCCCATCCAATTTGTTACATGCATGCTCAAGGAAATGGTAAAAACAAAGTGAGCCAGAGGGCATACAAAGTAATGAATTGGAACAACAACATCAAATTATTCAATTGGAAAAGTGGATTGTTTCTTTGGTCATTATTATTGGTGTGGGCAAAGTTGTATTGGTTGGGGGTTGATTTTTACAGCTGTAATATCTTTGGCATTATTACTTGTGAAAATCATTGAAAGTATTGAAGTTATATGTTGGTTATCAAAAGTTACAGGAGTGTTTACAAGCTTGTGTTGCAGATAATGATTTTCTTATATCTTGATATCCATGAATTGGGTACTCATGATTTTTGGAGGGGAGAAGCAATAAATTATAATAGGCATGCTTGCAAAATTTCTCAAAAACCTAGATTATAGCCTGTGAGAAATCTGTTATTTATCAGACTTGTAGCAGCCTTGAATTCAATGAATAATTTTTTTTTCTTTCAGTGAGAAGAAGCTACAAGAGAGATGATGAGGTATTGGGGTCTCTTATTTAAATAGAAGAAGCCTCACATATATCAACTTTCATCCTCCAAGTAGAAATTTAATCTCTCTTATACATGGGGTCATGACCAATAAAATTTGATCATTAAACACTCAATCAAGTTAGTAAGCTTCATATTATATGTTGAAGGTAGAGTAAAATTGTTACTATTGTAGAGCTATAGAGTCATTTGGTTGTCAACTTGCCAACCTCTAGAAGTTGTTAGTTCAATTAAACAAGTCCCAAGCCTCTAAAATTGTGTTGCAAGCTTGTTGTAAAAAACAAATGTTCAAAATATTGCGAGCTTGTAAAGAGATCTAGTAACATTGTAGAAAAAACATTACAAGTTTTCCAAGGAAACACTACAATAAGGGCATTACCACTGCTGTGAATTAATCCAACACATTGAAATTTTAAATCAACACCTACAGTAGTCATTGAATGTATAACTTGGAAGGTGGAAGATTTTAAGTCAAATAGAAACACACACAAGATATAGCATATTTAGAGTCCAAAGAATTAAACAAAGAGCAAGCTGCAGGAGTCTATGAGTCCAACTTGTAAGCTATAGGGATATTTTTGCAAAGGCATATAAAAAGGTTGATCTGTAATCCAAATTGTAGGCTACAGGAATACAATTTGGCCACATGATTCAAACTCAAATCTCATCCAAATTCAAAATTGGTGCACCAACTATCAAACCCTTCACACATATTTCAATGGTATCACGCATACAACTTTCATAAACCACATTCTCTTTGAAAAGTCAAAAATTGGTTTTGAAAATTATTTTAATATTGACATCTATAAGCTGGGATATGGTCTTCATGGTAGGTTCTAACAGGATTTGGAGGAAATCTAAACAAGGATAGGTTTTGGCCATATTAATTCAAATTCATCACTAGAAGGAGGATATGGTTTGGGCATAATTCCATAGAGACCACTCCAATACGAATTCAGTTACAGTGTATGATGGTAAACAAATGACAATGTGATTTCATGAGCAAAATTTTGGGTTGTTTTGGCCGACAATTATTTGTGTGCTCTGGACTTGATGAATGAATCTATTAAATTCTTATTTTGGTGGTCAAGAGTGTCTTTATTGACTGGAAAACTGTAGGCGATTCTCACTAGAGGCATAGGTTAGTGCAGAGCACCCAAAGCAACACCAAGAAAAAAAATGCAGCGTTTCTAAGTTTCACATCGTTGGTCGGTAATCTCTATTAATTTATAAGTCACATGCATATTGAGGAGTGATCCTGCAGCTAGGAGGGATCCACCTATATTTTTTGTAAAATGCCAACGCATTCAAATCATTCCACATTGAATTGTTTGTGTCATCATTTGGAATGATCGAAGGGAAGAATTCGATTGCATTCTATATCGATTGTATGTAGATTATAGGTTATGTATGCAGATTGTAGGTTATGTTCCCCATGAATTATCTCTGTCAAAAACAAATTAAATGTGGCTGAGAATGACTATGTTCACACAGTCATAATTGAAGGTTTTACTATGATTTTGGGTGGAGAGTTTGGGAGGCGGTTTTGGTAGAGTGACTAAGAGGTATGTGAGTTTGTTTTTAGGGGTGTGTCAAAGTGGAATAAGGTCTTAAATTAAGACTTCAAGACAGTCAACAGTAAAGGTTTATGTTGGTAGCCGTGGGGTGTCTAAATGTTTAGGAGATAGGGTTAATGGCCTTGCATTAGGGAGATAATGGCCTAGGCATGAAAGGGGAGATATCCTAGGGTGAGTTAGTATGAAAATAGGTCAACGTTAGGTAGGTTGGGGCTGCAAAAATAGCTTAGGATATTCAAATGGTAGACAATCCTAAGGATGGAGGTGAGTTTTTAGGATAGTAGGAGAGAGGCCTAGAGATGTTGCGTAAGGAGTCTAATAGTTTAGAGTGGTGGCTAGGTTAGGGTAGGTTGCTAATGAATATGGGAAACAAACTTCACAAAGAGTGTTGTCCAAAGGAAATTCCTTGAAACACTTTTAATATTTACCATTCCAATAAATTTGTTTTAAATATCATATTCATAGTCTAGACAAAGACAATACACACCTCATTACTGAACTCAATTGAATGATAAGAAGTTCTTCCCATTGCTACAATTAATCACCACACAACACATAAATCTAAATTATGGCATCAACTAGGACTCAAATCCAAATTTAAGAAAAA
>JZKD02S0642009.1:0-15644 GCA_000966675.3 Picea glauca
TGGGTGTTGTATCTTCATTTTCATTTTCCTTCATGTCCAAATAACTTCATCAATCTTCTCGTCCAAAACTCATGACTAGGGTTGACATCAATGACAACAACCAATCTTCCAACAAAGGGGTCTCATCACGAGACGGCTTGTTCACTTAAGTTACAATTTAGTGAGTGGCATTATCATCTTCTGGCTACCAAACCAGGATAGTGATATTTTTGGGAAAAGAAGATTCAAATATTTATTAAGGATACAGGCTCATCTGTGGGTTAAAAGGCAACCCTGTCAAGGCTATGGACGCCTGCTGGTAGCAGTGGCTCTGCATGTGGTATGGAATTTTACCTTAAAAACACCAAGTTTCTGTGTGTCTCTAGATTTCCTTTACTCAATAACGAGGCTATCATTTAGGTTATACTCAATAAATTGGGAAAAGTAACAACATTATGATATGTGGAATATTTTTAAATGAACAAATTTAATTTATTCAGCTTATTTATCCTTAAAAACATTTTTGAGCATAGGTACAATAAATTCGAATTTCCCACAAAAGTGGACTATCGTTTATGATTATCGTTAAATATGCTTTTTGAAAATTATACATGATTGGTCCCCAGTGGCGGCTGCAGTGTCATCATTACCTCTCACCGGAAGTACCTACACTCATTACTTTCGCCTACGTTGACGGTCGAGGTCGACCTCCACATTAATGAGGGGAGTGGATGCTCAACATGCTTTCTGATAAGATTGTAATGATTGTAATAAATGGAAACCCCACATTTTTATACACTCGTTGTTCTCTGATAATTTCTATTTTTGGTAATATTTTCCTCCAAGATGGTCTAACCAAGTCTGCAACCAGGAACGATAGTCGTTCTCATTTTCTCACAAAAATATGGGTGGCCGAAGTGTGTGCAGGGAGCCAACATTACTACAGGTAATTGAGCAGGCTAGAGAAATTATACGCCATCTGGGGTGGATGGAGTACTTCAACCGGTTGCAAGGTTATGATACGAACACCACGCTTGAATTCTTTCAGAACTTACAGGGAGAAATCTTCGTCGTTTGGGATATACAAATTCCAGTTACTCCAGAAATCATAGCAGAGGTTACAGGTCTCCCTAACTCAGGCATTCAATGGACAGGAATATATAAAACACTCCAAGAAGCTGTAGAATCCTTCATAGACCCTGGAGAGGAATTGGATAAAAAGGGAAAGGGACTTAACCCCAACACTCTCAACGAACCATGGAAAGAACTAGCAGGGGTAATTCAGAGGTACATCACCTGTGATGGACGATATGATGTAATCCGACCACGCCACCTCAAACTGCTAGCGGAACTCAAACAAAGGTTAGTAATCAATATATCGTTTTTTTCTAAATGCCATGTTACATGAAGAAATTTAGGAAATGACCGAGAAAATTCAAGAGACGACTGAAGAAATTCAAGACACAACAATTTAGCTTGAATAAATTTAGAACATTACAGAGCATTATTTACAGGAAAATGTTTAGGAAATTGAGCAGGCAGAACAAACCTCACAAGGAAATAGTCAGGAAGGCACCCAACCAGCATTGGAGCACCTGACAGATTTTTTTTTGAAAATCTATGAGATAGAAATAGCTCATGTTTTAGGGAGTTTAGGGACCTCAATTGAAAATATACCAATAGGACAGAAGAATAACAAGAACGAGCCTCTCCTTCAAAACCTCTTGAATATTTTCATGAGATTGAAATGTCATTCCCATAAGACACAACACAGGAAGAACCTCATACTAAGGTAAGAATCCCTCTTGGACATACCAATCATTTGGAAGGAATAGAGGAACAACCACCTGTTGACCAGGATGAAGAAAACCTTGAGACCCATCACAAACAGAAATTAGGCAAAATCCATAGGAGAATCAGAAATCTAAAAAAGGAAAACAAGATATTGAAGAAAATGGCTAAAAAGGTTGAAGTATTAAGGCAGAAAGTTGGAAAACTCGGGGAAATTGATAAAGAATTAAGAAAGCAACTAGAACAAGCAGATAAGGACCACAAAAGAAAGAAAAACAAAAGGCCCAGAGTGCAAGGAAGAAACCCTCTTCCTAAAAGAGAAGTCACTACAAAATCTATGGGGACACAGACAGACCCTAAAGAAATAATAGTAGAGGATGCAGTAGCTCAGAATGAGGATGTAATTCCTTTAGAAACAGTTGATGCTGAAGTACAAACAGATACCCTAGTATTAGAGGAAATATATCAATCCCTTGAGCAGGATGCTACCATTAGGATATTGGAGGAAGAATTGATGCAGTCCCAACAAAGATTGATTCAAAATAGAAATGAATTGATGACTATGGAAGAACATCAAGCATCTCAGTCTCAGGAACAGAGTGCTATCGTTGATAGACTGGAAGGAGAGATTATACATGCCCAACAAGCATTAAATCAATCCAGAGATGAGATGGACGCTATGGAAGAATATCAAACATCCTAGTCTCAAGAACAAAATGACATCATTGATAGGCTAAAAGAAGAGCTTACACAAGCCCATCAAGCATTGGCTCAACCTAGAGAGGAGATGGTCACTATGGCTGGACATCAAAAGGTTGTTAAACAACTGAAGGACCTATCAGTAACAGAAAGTGAGACTTATGTTGAGCTCACCAGAACCCAAGGGAAGGTGAAGAAGGTACAAAACCAATTGGAAAAATCTTTGGAGCAAATCAAAGACATTTGTGATGTCTACTCTGATGCAATCAATTGCAGAGCTTATGCTACCAATTATACCCTATTCTTGTTGGAACGTTACATGTTGTTAAGGGTAAAATCTATCAGAGCAGGTAAGCCAATTACAATTTCCACTATCCCTGAGTTCATTTCATGTTTTAGAGAGCAAGAAGAGAAGGTACAATACTTCCTGTGTGAATTATACTTCCATAACTTCATTTTGGAAGATGACAGGGGAAACAACCTTGGTCCCTTTATTGGGGATAAATTTCAGGCATTCCTATCCTTCACTAAGAACCAAGTCAGATGGGGCAAAGCTCACAATAATTTTATAAAGAGGGAAACTGGGTTAGATCTTTGGATCAGAGGAGATCCCCCAAAGTCCTTTCCAACCATTACGCGACATCGAACCTTCATGAAAAGGGGGAAGGGGTGTCATGAACTCTTTATCCCCCATCCATCGATAGGTTATACATGTAGGAATCATATATTTTAGAGAACTCAAAGAAGAAGCTCTTGTTGTTCTAAGGTGAGGTGGGATGCATCCTCCAATGAAGTCAAAAGTAGGGAACCCTTTGGATTCAAGAATTTCTTTGCAGCTACCTACAGAGTGGAAAGGTAATATAGAATGCTCTAGGAGGAAGGGCCTGCTTGGATTGGGTGCAGATGTAATCCCCCTATCCTTTGGTTTCCTTCAGAAAGTTACCAGAAGGATTATCAAATTAATATGAAGAGGGAGGATGCTGCTTTTGTAGAGCTCAAAATAAGTAATGGGTTTAGAAGACCTGGTGAACCAACTTTTCCTCCTTACATCATCACTTATTTACATGTAAGATCTCAGCTTGCATGAGGACATGCAAGAAGGTAAGTTGGGGGGTATGTTGGGTTATGAAAAAGGTACAAATGTCTTCCTTATTCCTACAATTCATGATATAATCTTGATTGACTTTTCTGTTAATTAGGGATAAATAGGATAGAAAATGATTAATATGTATTCTAGTGATATTATTGAAGTTATATTAAATAGATTCTAAAATACGATTGGAATTGTTTGATTCTGTTACAGGATTGGATAAATATTGTCAAAACCGAAATAACAAAGGAGATCTTGAAGATACGTAAGCTATTGGAGGTTGAGGACTTTTGGCGCAAAGAAGTTTTGAAGATTATTGATTTTCTATATTGTAACTTTATAATAGTAAAGAAATCCTGAGGATCTCTCGATCCTTAGGATGGCTTAATTTACTCAAATTATTGTATATATAGAGGGTAATAGATCCTGAAAGAATAATATAAGAATTGTATCCAAGTATTCAGAACTCAGAATTACTCTGCGCAAGCAGTTTTTGTAAATGTCATACCAGCTATAGAATCAATAAAATCCTTGAATGTTTTCACCATTTCTACACACTGAGTTTCTAGTGGTAGTGCTTTTGAGGACCAAGGGCCCAGTCTGAAGGAGTTACTGTTTCAATCTATAATCGTATCAGTTTTGATTTCTATTTTATGATTTAAATTTCCTGTACAATAGTTAAGATGAATGCATAGGTGTGTTAATGATGTTATGTTGTTTGCGTACATAAGATAGACATTTCTCTCGAGTATTAATGATTGCTATTCCAACTTCCATAACTATAGTTTACTGCTTGACAATTCCTCACATTTTCATATGTGGTGTTCCTTTTACTCAGATTCACATTTGTTGCTCCTTTTAGTTAAAGTTACAATTGTTGTTCCTTTCCGTTAAGTTACATTTGTTGTTCCTTTTGATTATATTACAATTGTTGTTTCTTTCCATAGATAGAGTAATTTGCTATTTCCTTTCCAACAATTTGATTCATAGTTAATAGTTAATTCTACAAGTATTTATTTAGATTCAATTACTTCTTTTTAGTTAAATGAATTCAACAAATTAGTTAGTTCATTTTCAATTGCAACATGTTAGTAATCAGATTTCAATTATGTTAAGTAAGATCTTAGTTTCAGAATATTTAATGAACATTTGAGGAACTTGATTGTGGATAAACTCAAGTTTTCTTTAACTACGCAATTTTAGCCTCTATGAGCTATCTGCATAAACTTTGCTGATATTCATGAGATAAAAGATGAACCCTCGGGTTGATAAATTAATGTTAAACTAAAGTTGTTTTTAGACATCTTTAGAGCCCAACAGGACTGAAGCCCTTAGAAGTCAAGTATTGAAGATGTCAGGTGAAATTGTACAATCAATGCAACCAATCAATCATCTCATCAAGGTATCTCCCCTTGTTTTTAATCATGTAATACAATAAAGATAATTTAAGCACATAATAATCATGAGCATAAATGAGTATGTTATCAGTCATAGAAATCAACTCATGGAGGTGAGAGGGCATGAAAAAATCATGCCAGAAAGGGTAGCCACAAGTTGTATCAATCCATCTCTGAATAGGACTACCATATATAGACAATCGATCATTCTCATCCTTGCTTAGAATAAAATTGATCCCTGAAGGCTAAGATGAGATGATAAATCCAAAGAAGAAACCATATTTTCCTAAGAAAGAAGATGTGAGATAAGGGACAAGCTCATGTCTAAAGAAAGAAATTTTCTCCACATTCAAAGGATATTACTTCTTTATCTGCACATCCCTGCAAAAAATCCCAAGATAGAAACATTGTTGATCTGTAGTGTGATTCTCTGATTGTTTTGGGATGACGAGTGTCTTATGTTCATCAAAATTTTAATGTAAGGATGGTTGAAAATCATATAACAATTATAAGTGGTCAAAAGGATATGCATCACAACTCCCAAGGTATGAATAAAAATCATCATGAGTATACTGCGACAAGTCATCCCAGGATGGATGAGACCCCTCTGTGCTCATATCATCATAAAGATGAAAAATACCTAGATCATCCAAGTATGAATACCAGTTCTCTGAAGAAGACAACTCAAAACTCTTCATTTAAAAACTACCCTCAATGTCGTAAATGGGATCTCCATCAAATATGAAACAACCCGTGTCCCATCTACACCTACCATCATGTATGCAATCATCAATGTTTTGATCAACTGTATCATTGGGACTGATCACTTATTCACCTTCATCAAGTGGGAGTATGGATACAGGTGTGTCATCCAGATCTTCAACATGTCGCACTTTATCAGAATTCTTCCTTTTCTTCTTGGAAACTTTCTTCATGGGCATGTTCTTTAAGAATCTCTTCATTACAAGGGGCTTAATTCTCAATGAGGAGTTCCTAATCTTATTGTTCTCCAAAGGATTAAAAAATAATATCTTGTTCTTATCTCCATCAAGGGATTTATCTTGGCCGGGTGATGTCTTATCAAGATCCCGCACTTCCTTGGAGTCTTCCTTCTCTTCATGGACCTGTTCTTCAAAAACTTCTTCATTACTAGGGGGAATGGGTACTTCATTATATGATTCTTCAATGGGTAGAGAAGAAAATTCCCTCAAATTCTCAATTGGATCCAATGGAAGTATTTCTTTCCAAAAAGCATCCTCAAGGTTCTGAATAATATCTTCAAATTGTTGGGATCTCGGTCCACAATGTTTGAGAATATGAAGATGGTTATGGAGGCTAAGCCCTTTGGGATGCAAGTATGCTTGACCAAATTCATTTGTTTCTTATCTAGATATAACAATAAAAATTTTGTTAGAACATCATCCTGGTTTATGTCATGCATACCAATGTATTTGGTAAACTTGACAAAATGTGCAATGACCAAACATGGATCACCATCAAATTTAGTGATATCATCCCATTTTTCTGGTAGGAATTCATCATATACTTCCATGATACATCAATGGAGTCTCCAGATGAACTTAGGTGAAGCCCATCAAAAGTGAAAAAGGAACGTCCCTCAAATGGAGTCTCTAGGAAAGATAAAGGGTAAAKGATTTGGGATAGACTTTYCAAGTGTTGTTATGGGTCGAAAAGGATTCAAAATCCTCCCCAGAAATGACACCAAAAATGKTATCGCAAAGATTTTATTTTGGGCAAATACCAACCCAARMAACAAGTGTTTGAGACAACTGGGGACACCTCTCACTATCACCTCAATAGATATCCCAATTGTTTTAGTGAAGGACAAGTCCAACACAAGGGAGGTTTGTCGTGTTACCCTAGGGGKATTACAGGGGAGAAGCCAAGGAGAAGAATGAAGCACCCCTACARGTCACAATGAAAGGTTCTAGGATAYTTATGGAGGTTGAGTATCAGTCAAGGAAAGGTTGTCAATGGAGAGTACCTGCAAAACCAATGTTAGACAACCAAAACCAATATCAAATATGATAAAATTATCCATAGAACATAAGGGGAATAAGAAAGGACCCTTGTTGTCCCAAAATTGCAGCATACAACAATAATGTATCAGCAATGATATAGTTATAATAGTTGCAATTATATCATCTAATTCAACATATGAAATTGGATCAATGAGCATACAACTTAGAGATAATGTTCCAATGCTTGGCACAATGAATTAGATTACAATAAAAGGCTATAAAAGTAAGTTAACAACAAGATTTATGACAGCCTTATGGTTGTATCTTACTTTTTCTACAACAACAATATTTAACCATGGAAATCAGAAATTAAATGGCTTAAAATGAATCTTAAGACAAACACTTTCAATTCCAATGATCAAACAATGATTTCCTCGGTTAAATTGCAAGTAAAATGAAAGATAACAACAATTATATCATCCCTAATGGTTGTAGCATATAGTTTATAACAAAAACTCAATCACTTGCTTAATTATGATTCCCTTAGCATAGAAAAGAGACAATAACATGTAGAATCAAAATCTATTGTTAGAAGTTTCAAACCACTAAATTTCACGTTTATCAATGCAAGATTTTAGAATCTCCAGTGCAACTAATGCCTTGTCTATTGGGTTATGGAGTCTCTTGATTGGTCAAAACCAAGTTAAACCAGGTTTTGATGATATTCTAGGAGTGTAAACCCTCTTACTTCCTAGAGAATATAAACCCTAGCAAGGTTTTTCTACAAGGGTGTAAACCCTCTTGCTCCTTTTAGCAATCCTTAATCCCTCTTAATGACAATAGCAGAAATTTCCTTGTTGGAGGGTGTATGCTCGTATACTCCTCATAGGGTTTAACAAAATAACCTTGAATTCAAGAAGAAACACACAAAATTCTATAAATTCCTTACCCAATCCAATAGATTTCATGCAAACCCTTACTTATCCAATAAATTCAAATGATTTTCCAAGAAGAAGAATCCAAGAGAAGTAGCTAGTATTTTTTCCACCAATAAACAAGTATTTCATCCATTGTGCACAAGAGAAGAAGATGCTAAAATTTCAGTCCAAGAGAGATATCTCTCAAGTGATGAGTTATTAAAATGAAAAGAGTTGTTCCTCTATTTATATTAGACCATATAAACCAATTTGTCCACATAAAATTGTCAACAAACAATTAAAAGAGGGCCAACCCCCTTATTTTCTTTTACAACTTGCAAACATGAAAATTACATAAAGTTAAACCATAAAAAGGGTGACATCATGCCCTAGAAGGGTGACATAGGTACTAAAAGTGAGACATTGAGCCTCAAAATGCATATTGTTGGGATTGAAAAGGACATGTGTCAAGCTCTCATGTGCTAGAGTGTCATGTCATGCATCTCCTTCCTTCAAACCACATCACATCATCTTCGGAATCATCAAGCCCACCAAACCCTATCCTCCAAATGACATCAAGGGATTAGAAAGTTATGTCCTATGCATTCAAAGACCAACATATAGGTGCAATGGGTTATGATTTCATCCTCTAATGTTGTCAAAATGCCTCCAAAGGAAAATTCCTCTATCCTTTGCAAACAAAGTCTCTCGAGTGCTCTACCCACCCTGTGGGGTATGACATCCATCCTAGGGGTTTTCAACCCCCCATGTAGGTAAATATGGCATAATTCCTCCATGGATAGCTTTCACCTTGCAAGGTCCTGCAAATAAAAACAAATACCCTAATTTAGGTATGGGAGGGGTGTCATAGTGACCTATTGAGTAGACCATTCCCTAAGTCAGGGGATGTTTCCCAAGGAAACCCACTATAGGTCATGTAGTGAGTATGATGAAGATAGGTGAAAGACCTTTGATCATGGGGTTCTTGACATATCAAGGGATAATATTGCCTCATTTATGGGTGCCTTTATTGAGGTTTTGTTGCATCCCTTCGTTTGTAATGCAACCTTTCTCCAAGCCCTTTATTTTCATTTTACTTTTTGATGTTCAAACATTGAGTGCTATATGAAATGACATAAAAGGAGAACCGAAATTCCACTTGAAGTTAGAATACATTGAGTCCCATGTGCAATGGAAAGTAAAGGACACCACAAATGCATTCCCCCATCAAGTGAGACATTTTTTGCTTATTTTCTTTTAAGGGTCCTTCAATTTTTTAGGAGAGGCGCTTCATTTCTCTCATGACTCTAGTGAAAGAATATAAAAGGATAATTTATGGATTTCATTTTTACAGTTCTAGATAGAACACCTCTATGCCTTTAGCCCCATTCTTCCCATGAAATGAGGTACAATCCCTTCTTGGGGTCAATGAACCCAAAAAACCCAAAACATGAGGAAACATAGGGGAATAAGTGTGGAAGGTGGTAAGTATGAACGAGAATGGTATGATGATCATTAAAGGAGAACTTATAGTAGAAAAAATCTCCTCGAGGGTGACCAACTTACTAAGATACCATGACACCCACCAAGATGAAACTAGGAAAAAGGTATAATTTCCAAGAAAACATTCCATAATAAAGAAAGGATTATCTGCAACAGGTTCAAATGCTTCAAATATTAAGGTCACACTTACCATGAAATTGGATTTGTTACCTCATGGAGAAATATTCGCTACCTTATGGTACCAAACTGGTGTGGTGGTCATTGCTATGTTGTTGGTGTTGAATGGCATCATATGGTGTAGAGGAGGGGCTCTATCTGCTCATTATGGGCATTGTTGGTCTTCTTGCTCTCAACACTCCATGTATTCTACTTGTGGGACTTGAGACATCATCTCCTTAGTTACCCCTAGGTTTGGGGGGTAACAGAAGGAACACATACATATACATTAGAATTTTCTTATATTGAATAAAATTATATGATATTTAACATATATTAGGAATTATATGTTTAAATTTCTTTACTCATTCTTTGTTTTGTATCTAAACACATCATCATGTAAGAAAATTCTATGTAGATGAGATATTTTTTTATTTAATATATTAATTTTATAGTAATGTTTTGGTCATGTTACCCACTCATGCCTAGGGGTAAATTTAGGAGATAATGTCTCATGGCCCTCAATACAGAACATGATCCTGACCATGATGATGATCAACATGTCAACAGATGGCAGTTTAGCAACCCCCCTCATTCACCTTTACGACTACATGTCAACCAAGGCTCATCACATTCAAGCAACCTCGAGTATGGGAGATGGTAAGCCATCGTCACCATAAGGTATGTTTGTCCTCATTTCGTGCAAAGTGTTGTGCTTAATTTGTCGATCATGTTGATGAGGATCCTTGGTTGAAGTTGGACAATGGACCACTGGTTTGAGAAATTGTGTTAGTTTCCTTGTTTCACCTTGGTGGTCAGCTTCTATGCCCTAGACCTGTGTTGTTACCACCCATGGATAATGGGTACTATTGGGGGGCCCTCACAAGGGTAAATTTATGTTCCCCACCATACTTAACACTTTCCATCTTGGACCCTCTCATAGTGTACTAAACTTCGACAATGGGTCATGGTCCATTCTCTCATGAGAATAGGGGTTGAAGGCCCATAGGTTGATTACAATTGCTAATAAAAGAATAAGAAAATGATTCTAAGGAAAGAAATGAATGATAGAAAGAGATAGAAAAAGGAGACTAACAAAAATTAGTCCAAACTTGAGCTCTACTCTTTCAGTGCTTGCTCCAATCTCAAATAACAATTCTAAATCTTGAAACCTTATAAAAGGGGACTTGCAAATATGATAAAGTGAACTAGAAACATGGTTGATAAAGGGGTTTAGAAAAAATATCACGTAAATATGGGGTAGCTCAAAAGCAAGCACACCCTCCACAAAGGCGCTCATAGAAATGGGTTCAATGACACCGTGAGCCATGAAGTAAGCCCCAAAACCATATCACTATCACACTTACTCTTCAATGGTTTTTACTTTCCTTGTCACTCTTGGGATATAACCCTCTACTTGGGTTATCTTATTTCATGTCTAGGTGGCACACCTAATAGGGTTGGAAGAAGTCCCTCCCATACTTAAACTTGGCAAATCACATGGGGTCTTGATATGGTGTGATGTTTGAAGGGGATATTGAGGTGAATTGTATTACATGNCTAAAGATCCAGAAATTGACCAGGGAAGAAATGGTTGAATGCCAACTCAAAGGCCTTTGTTATAATTGTGATGACAAATATTTTCCTGGGAACAAGTGTAAGGAAAAAAATATTTTTATGGCCATCTCCGAGGATGTTTCGGAAGACAATGTTGAGACCGTCCCTATGGCCGAGTCACCTAAACCCACTGACATGACCCCACCCTCTGACCCTCCCGAAGTTGAACCGATCATTTCCCTGAATTCTCTCACTAGGTTCTCTGCTCCCCAAACCCTCAAGATAATTGGTTACATTAAACATCATAAGGTCATCAACCTTTTTGACAGTGGAAGCACCCATAATTTTATTCATTGCCGCATTGCCCAAGAAACTAATTGCTATATCCATGCAATCAATAATTTTCAAATCATGATTTCCAATGGCGGGTCCATGAAATGTGGGGGGCGTTGTGAAAATGTGTGTCTCCAAATTGGTCAGTACCACATGAAATCTCATATGTTTTCTATCGACATGGGAAGTCGTGACATTTTGTTGGGTGCATAATGGCTAAGGACTCTGGGTCCCATTATCATGGATTTTAAGGAATTAAACATGCAATTGAACCAGGAAGGCCAACAATATACATTCCAAGTCATCACCGTCGGTTACCCGGAGATCATCAGTTCCCATCGCATGGAAAAGCTCCTCAAAAAAGTTCATTATGGCATTATTGCACAACTCTATGCCATTCACACCACTGAGACACCCTCCATGCCGCAGGAACTCCAACCATCCTCTCCAAACATCAAGTTGTTTTTTCCACTCCCCAGGGACTTCCTCCTTCCTGTGGTGTTCATGATCGTTCCATTCCCCTTGTCCCGGACAACCTTCCTCCCAATGTTCATCCCTATCGTCATCCATTTTCCCATAAAAATGAAATTGAGAAAATTGTTCAATAATTTCTCACCGCAGGTGTTATCCATCTTACTACGAGCCCCTACTCTTCTCCTGTGGTCATGGTCCTTAAGAAAGAAGGCTCTTGGTGCATGTTTCCTAACTTCCTCACCCTCAACAAACTCACCATCAAAGAAAAATTTCCCATTCCTATCATTGATGACCTCTTGGATGAATTGAGTGGTTCCCAGTTCTTTACTAAACTTGATCTTCATTCTGGATACCACCAGATATGTATGAATGAGGCAAAAATTCCTAAGACTACATTTTGAACTCATGAGGGCCACTATGAGATTTTGGTCATGCCCTTTGGCTAGTGTAATGCTCCTTCCACTTTCCAAATCCTCATGAATCATGTCTTTAGTCCTTTTCTCCGTCATTTTGTATTAGTTTTCTTTGATGATATCCTCATCTATAGTAAAACCTGGATATCCCATCTTTCTCATGTGGATCAAGTTCTACATATACTCTCTCAGTACAAACGTTTCCTCAAACAATCTAAATGTGCTTTTGACACCTCGGAAGTCGAGTACTTGGGTCATATTGTTGGCAAGGCAGGTGCCAGTGTAGATCCTAAGAAGATTGAAGTTATGCAAGATTGGCCTCGCCAAAATATTCTCAAAAATTGCGTGGATTTATGGGTTTAACAAGATATTATCGCAAGTTTGTTAATAGTTATGGAAAGATTGCAACACCTCTCACTTCACTCCTTAAAAATAATTCTTTCACTTGGACTCTAGCAGCTAATAAGGCCTTTCAAAACTTGAAGGTGCCCATGTGCACCACTCCAGCCCCGACCCTTCCTGATTTCACAAAGACCTTTGTTCTAGAATATGATGCTTTCGGGAGAGGAATTGGAGCAGTCCTTATGCAAGAGGTTCGACCTTTGGCCTTTACCAACAAAAAATTTCCAGAGTGACATTTGGTCCAATCAATCTATGGAAATGAAATGTTGGCTATTTTACATGCAGTGGATCTTTAGTGCCCTTATATATTGGGGAAGCACTTCCAAATTAAGACAGATCATCAAAACCTCAAGTATTTTCTGGAACAACGACCTTCCTCCCCGAAGCAACAAAAATGGGTGACTAATATCTTTGGATATGATTATGAGATCATTTACAACAAGGGAAAAGACAATGTGGTTATTGATGCACTTTCAAGGAAATATGAAGATGAAGGGTCCCTTTTTTCCCTCTCCTTCATTGTACCAGAATGGCTCCAAGTTGTTCACCAGAAATGGCTACAAGATCCCAAAATTTCACATTTGATCCAACAATTGCAGGGCAATTCTCCAGTTTCCCTAGGCTACTCTTGGAACAATGATGAGCTTCGGTACAAAGGTCATTTGTATAGTAAACAATCACAACTTAAATCCTTGGTACTTTCTGAGCTTCATGCTACACCCACAAATGGGAACTCCGGGTTTACCAAAACCTATGACTGGGGAAAACGTTCTTTTTTTTTGGGATGGTATGAAACAAGACATTCGTAATTTTGTGGCAGAATGTGATGTTTGTTAATGCCACAAGGGAGAAACAATCAAAGCTCTTGGCACACTACAACCGCTTTTGATTCCACCTGCTATTTGGAGGGATATCTCTATGGATTTTATTGTGGGCTTACGTAAATCGGGTAATAAATCAGTTGTCATGGTGGTCGTTGATAGTCTTTCCAAGTATGCTCATTTTTTGTGCTCTTCAATACCCATTTACCTCCTCCATTGTGACTCAAATTTTCATGGATCGGGTCTTCAAACTTCATGGCATGACTCATTCTATTGTTTTTGACCGAGACCCCACTTTCACTAGCAATTTTTGGCAAGAATTGTTCAGGCTATAGGGCACCCAATTGTATCTCAACACAAATTATCATTCCCAGACTGATGGTCAAACTAAAGTTGTCAACAAGTGTTTGGAAACGTATTTGAGGTGTTTTGCATCAAAAAGGAAAACTCAGTGGGATCAATGGTTACCACTAGCTAAATGGTGGTACAACACTTCTTGACATACAACTACCCGCATGACTCCTTTTGAAGCAGTATATGGAAAAAATCCATCTTCAGTTCTCTCATACCTGCCAGGTGTCTCAAAGGTCCAAGCATTTGAACAATTGCTTACAGTTTGAGAGGCTATTCTCCATACCCTCAAAGAGAATTTGGTCATGGCCCAGAATCACATGAAGCAACACGCAGATCAAGGTCACTCTGAACGTCAATTTGCTGAAGGAGACCAAGTGTTTCTTCGACTACAACCTTATAAGAAAAATTCCCTCAAGGCTGACCATTTTCATAAACTGGTGCCCAAATTTTATTGTCCTTATAAAGTTCTCAAGCATGTGGGATAGGTGGCCTATCATTTAGCTTTTCTTAGTCATTCTAAGCTCCATCTTGTTTTCATGTCTCCTACTTAAAGAAGGTGATTGAAACTAAGTTCCAAACTCAAACCAACCTTCCCGACTTGGATGAAGAAGGATCCATCTGGTTGCAGCCACAAGAATTTTTGGACTAGCATGAGCGTTGTCTGTGTCAATGCACCATCAAGGAATTATTAGTCCAGTGGAAAGATACCACTCCAGCAGATGCCACTTGGGAACCATCTACCATTCTGCAACAATTTGGTCATCTCAAGCCTTGAGGACAAGGCTATTTTTATGGGGGAGGACATGTTAGGGACCTAACCTCCCTAACCCCTCATGTAGGTATAATAATATATTTCCATGTAATAAAGACAAATATTAATAAGGCCTAGCAATAAGGAAGAATAAGTCAAATTTAAGAAGACCTAATAGAAGCTTACGCTTCTAGAAGGATCTTCCTCTAGACCGTTATTTTGGATAGACATATTTAGTATAAATAGGAGTAGAGTGTATGAGAAGTTTTGTCTTGGATATTATTGTAATAGAGATTTGCTCTGCTAGAGGTTTCCCCCTTGAAGATGCAAGTGAACATTTCTATAATTAATCAAGGTGCTCTTTTTGGTGTTATTCTTGTATTATTCTGGTATTGTTCTGGTTATATCATTGTTGTTCTACCATTTCTAGCTGAAATATTTATGTTTTGCATAGTATTTTAGATCTAGAATACTACACACACACACATATATATAACATAAAATATATGATATATTATAAAAACTATTATAGCTCGGCTAACAATAGATACAAAGTATCCCTAGTACTTCCAAAAACAAAATGTAGTTCTCTATTGCTACAATGAGGAGTTCACAACATAATATATGAAATACATTCCAAGTTTGTTTGTGTGTATCCTTTTTGACAAAGACACCTAGGATCCTAATTACTCTAAAAAACTTAGATATTTAATGGAAAACATGATTGTTATTTGCTTCTTCTTGGCCAAAGTCTAACCGGGGGGGATTATGCTGCTTTATATCCATCAACTCCTATAGTTGGTGAACAATGTTATATTCTTGAAGATCTAATTGATCATAATCATCTGAGACTCTGATGTTTGAGGCTAAGGACAAGAAGTCGTTTCTTAAATTTACAGCCAGATTTCGAAACATACTACATTCAGCTTCTAGTACATTAATCCTTTGATTTTGGTGCACCAACAAGATCATAATATTGGCATGTTGAGAAATTCAATGGATCTCAATTTCATTCACCTTTGTTG
>JZKD02S0642020.1:0-15644 GCA_000966675.3 Picea glauca
AGAAAAATGACACTTGGGAATTGGTTCCAAGACCAAAGAATAAGAATGTAATCGACACAAAATGGGTTTTCAGGAATAAATTAAATGAAGATGAACAAGTTACAAGGAACAAATCTAGATTGGTATGTAAAGGATATGCACAGATTGAAGGAATCGACTTTGAAGAGATATTTGTCCAAGTTGCCAGAATGGAAGAAATCTGTTTTCTTTTAGCCTATGCATGCTCCAAAAATGTTAAAGTATATCAGATGGACGTAAAATCATATTTTTTGAATGGGGAACTTGAAGAAGAAGTCTAAATTGAACAACCAGAAGGATTTTAGTTGACAGAGAACGCATATTATGTGTGTAAATTAAATAAGGCCTTGTATGGTCTAAAAAAGGATCCTAGAGAATGGTACTCTAGACTGGATAAGTATTTGCAACAGGCAGGGTTTAGAAAAGGAAGTGTAGACAACAACTTCTACATCAAGGTAAGTCAAGGTAATATTTTATTAATTGAAGTTCATGTTGATGATATTATTTTTGGTAGTGATGATGATAGGTTAAGCCAGAAATTTGCAAAAGATATGCAAAATGAATTTAAAATGTTGATACTTGGAGAACTATCCTTCTTTTTGGGACTTCAGATATGTCAAAGCAACCAAGGAATTTTTATTTCTCAAACCAAGTATATCATAGAAATTCTAAAAAGGTTCAATATGGAAGATTGCAAACCAGTTATCACTCCCATGCAAACCAGTTGCAAGTTGAGAAAAGATGATGATTCAAAGTCTACAGATCAGAGGCAATACAGGTCAATGATTAACAACCTACTATATGTGACAACATCTAGACCATATGTAATGCAGGTAGTTGGACATGTGGCACGATTTCAAGCAGCACCAAAGGAATCACATGTATTAGTAGTGAAGGGGATTTTCAGATATCTCAAAGGAACAAAATATTTTGGATTATGGTATCCAAAAGGAAAGGATCTATCACTTATTGCCTACACAGATGCAGATTGGGCAAGTTGTATTGATGACAAATGAAGCACCAATGGAGCAAAATTCTACTTGGGTGAGTGTTTAGTATCATGGCTAAGCAAGAAACAATCATCAATATCTTTATCTATAGTTGAGGCATAGTATATTGCAGCAACATCATGTTGTACACAGGTTCTTTGGATGAAGCAAACTATGACAAATATACAGGTTGAGTATGATGAGCCCATTCCAATCTATTGTGATAATACAAGTGCCATAAATATCTCAAAGAACCTGGTGATGCACTCCAAGGCAAAGCATATTTCAATCAAGTATCACTTTCTACGGGAGCAGGTTGCAGAAAAGAACATCAGATTTGAGTATGTGGGCACAAAAGAACAAGTGGCAGACATCTTCACAAAACCACTTCCACGAGAATCCTTTGAATATCTTCGCTAGATACTTGGAGTTATTTCTACTCCAAAATGAATTCTTTTTGAATGCTTATCTTACATGTCTTATATTTACATGAGGAAGCACCATAAGAGGAAATTTTAGTCAGGGGGAGTAACCCTGGATGAAAATATACCTTTTCAATTGATGATAAAAGGGGAGAGATTTATCAGATGTAGAGGACAGAGGCATAGGACAGAGGCATGGTTCCAGGGGGAGCATATTTATCAGATACAGAGGACATAGGCATGGTTCCAGGGGGAGCATGAGTGATATGATTTTAGTATTGCATTATAATGTTTCCATCAATGCCAAAGGGGGAGATTGTTGATTAATGTTGGTTGTCATTAATTTCAACCCTTGAATAAATCCTCGTAGCACAAGGTTTTGGTAATGGACCCAATATTGTTTTATGTAAAGATGACTCATTATTGTCTTGTCATGGTTGATAAGAAGTAAAAATGGATGAACTCCAAAGTGGTCTCCTTATAGTGAAATCCCTCATGGGAAGACACTTTGTGGAGTGAGAGAACCCATGCTTATTTGAGTAATAATGAGATGAAGGACAATGAATTTGTGAGTGAAAATATCCTATATGGATAGTGCTTGTTATGTTGTTTCCTATGGTATGTGGAACGTCACATAACTCCTCACGGTTAGAGATTTGTGACCATATGAAGTTGGAGAACCCTCATGAGTCTTATAGAAGACCCCAAGAGTCAAAGTGCTTTGCAAAAAGAAATTATTTTAAATGAAGAAGCCCTAAAATAAGTAAAGTGTAAGGCTATGTGAAGATATAAATAAGAGACAAATCTCACTCATAAAAAACACACTTGTACATATTGTATATCTATTTTCTTGTGTAAATCTTCTTGTAAATACTTGTGGATACATCTGAAGTGGTGAACGTATGAGGTAGCACGAAGGGTTGACGACGAAATTCTTGGAATTACAACAAAACCCTATTTTCTTAGGTGTACACGGGTTGTCTGTGTACAAGGTGTGTACATGCTGAGTCGGGTTGTTTGTGTACAAGGTGCGTACATGCTGAGTTATACACGGGTTGTCTGTGTACAAGGCGCGTACATGTTGGTAAATCCATGGAAACTTGAAGAGATGAAGATGCAGAGGTTCTAGATTCTAAGATCAAGCTCCCAAGAAGGTCTAAAGTGCTTAGATACATCAGATCCATCCACTGGTTCAAAAGGTATGACTTATTTCTATGAATAGTTGGATTTTGATGTATGCATGAGGAATGGCAATGGATATTTGAGAATTCTCCCTAGAGAGACTAGTGACTACATGGGATTTTTTGTATAAGTCAGATATACAGAAATATAGTACTGGTATATTTATCATTGATACTTCTTGTTGAAGCACATCTTGTATTTCTTGGCATATGGCTAAGGGTATTTATGGTACATGGTTGAGAGCTTGTATTTGTGTAGTGGTTGATGTATTGATAAGTTGAATATCAGAAAGGGTTTGATGACTAAGATAATGTGAGGGATATTATACTTGTTCATGATTACACATACCTATGACTAGAGAGATACATACTTTCCTTGAGTAAAGGTTATGTATGAGGATGCATGCACATGATACAGTTACAGTCTAGATATAGTGACAGGTTACAAATCTATTTGAAAGAAGTTACAGAAGGTCAGAAGTTTTCAAGAAAAGGGAAACCCTAGTTTTCAGAAGGCATACTCAAGGTGCATAACATATAGGGCATGTACATATGTGGGCTTCATAACAGATAGGGCACGTACATACGTAGTATGCATCACTACAGGTCACATACATGTTGTATATTTGTAGATACATGTTCAGTTCAGGTACAGATTGATTATAGGGAAGTTGTATAGATTGGATACAGGTTAGTGGTACAGGTTGATACAGTTGTACAACAATATATCTCACAGCGACAGGTTGATAATAGTTCCATCATACTACTTCATTGTGGCAAGACGGGGCAAGGATAGGTGGTTGTAGCCACCTTCTGGTTGTAGTCGAAGAACATAGGGGGTTGTAGCCTCCTTCTGGTTGTAGCCACTGGGGATTTGGAGCTTCCCTCAGGTTGTAGCCTGAGAAACTAGGGGGTTGGAGCCTCCTTTCAGTTGAACCTGGAAAACAAAGGAAGTTAGTGCTTCCAATGAATGTAATTCTTCAAGACATATAAGAAAAATCATTTTGTGGTTTTCTCCCGATTTGGGTTTCCGTGTAAAATACTGGTGTACTGTGTATGTGTGTGATTGCTCATTATTGGATAATAATTCTACATTGATATAACACTTGATTTATTTGGATAAAAAGGATTACAATTGCACTATTACTGATTCATACCCCCTCTCAGTAATCCAACAATATCATGAAGGAAAATCAAGTTGATAGATCCAGTGACTGTTGAATAGACCTTGTTAAATCTAAGGAACTATAATTGAGGTGGATAAACTAAAATATACATACAAAATTTTACAGTGAGAAAATGAGTTGGAGTCGAGCACATGAGATCCTACCAAGTTTAATAATAATGACTCTCTCATATTGGTATGAGGTAACCCATCAATGAATAAATTGGTACTAAGGTACACAATGAAGTAATATTAACCTCTAGAATCAAGGTGTTGGTGTCAATAGGGGAAAGTCCACTAGCACCTAGGAATATGAGGAACTGCCAAAAACCAACATCTAAACTACAACAAATAGAGATATATGTCTAGAAACAAATTTCATGGCTAGAACATGTGGTGAGCTACCTAAATGGAAATCCCCTCCTGATGGATGATACAACTTACACATGTCTAGGAAATTGGTACAATCAACTAGACCACTGAACCATCAAGTGTACGATCTCCATGGTGCAATAATGAGATGGAGTCGAGCATGTGAAAAATAACCAGATCAACGAGTGATGATGATTCTCCCTTCTTGGTATGAAGTAACCCACCAATGAAGAATATGGGCCCAATGTACACTATCCTTTAAACCAAACCCCTAGAACACAAGTTCTAAAGTTGATAGGGGAACACCCACTGGAGTCAAGGGACAAAGGGATCCTTCAAAACTAACACAAGGTAGAAAGTAGAGGAAAACTGACAGAGAATGTCACCAAGGTATGATATGAATATACATAGAAATGGAATCATGAATTCCCTTGTTTATGGCATAAAGGAAAGGCTAACTTCACATTGACTAAAATCATTCCATGGAGAATAGTCAATTATTGGGAAAAATGTTGTTCAAGGGAAAATTAGTGAAAGTGGAACAACTAGAGGTCAAAACTTGACAATACTAGATATGAGAAACTCATGGAGGCAAGGGTAAATTGTAGCAAGACTCAAGAGGAACTGAACAGACTCCATGGAACGCAAGGGTGACTCATTCTTAGATGCTTTGAACAAGGGAAACAAAGGGATACTTCCACAAATAAAACATGTTTCGAAGGAACACAAGACCCTCCTAGTATTTCCAAATGAGTGACAAAGGGTTTTGATATCATCATGAGTGGATGAGGGTCCCATCAAATAATGTAATCAATGTGTTGAGAGACAGAACATTCAAAAGGAATACTCAAAGGAAAACTAGGTGGAAACATAAGGGGAATGCAAGGAGATAAATTCCCTAGTAAGAAACCATATGAATGCAATATTAGAGGTGAAAAATACAAATCAAAGTGATTAGGGGTAGGGGAATGAGTGGTAATATCCTCTAGGGTTGGTGAATGGTGGTATAGAAATGAAGAATCATCACAGTATGGATGAATTGGAGGGCTTATGACATGTGATAATCTAACAAATGAGATACAAACCAAAAGTGTGGAAGTCTTGAAGGGAGACTTTCCCTATCATTAAATCATAGAAAATTTTATGAGGTCAGCAGAAAACCTTTAAACCTAATTTATTTTCTCTTCCCATATTGTGAACCATGTCTTCCTCACCGCCTTCCTCCTATCCCTTCATCTAGAGACTCTCTTCTTATGCCTACTATATGTACTTAGGGCATGCCCTAACCAAAGGGGTTTAATAAATGAGACACGTTTTTCATTAATATAGAAACCAAATTTAGTATAGTGAAAGAACACAATGGTACGCACACCATCCATAGTATTATCACAATCATTCACCACATTAGATAAATCCCATTTTTTTCTCTTATAATTTTGAAATGGAGCTAGTCAAAACAACGGATCCATCTAGTTCATCATTTTCTCATGCTATAGTAGGTAAAGTAGCCTTTGTTAATGGTCAAAGAGCCTAACTAATAATGGCATGCACATTGGGAGGCTCAAAAAGTGTAAGGTTGTCAACATGATGGGTAAATATATATGATGTTTAACTTTGGGATGTAGACTACACAGACTCCCAATCCTAAGGAGGATGCAATAGAAATGATGCCAAAATGCAACAAGAGTTACTAAACTAGGGCACCCTATTAACCAAAAAATCTATTTTGGGATCAACATGATGTTTCTCACTATTGTATCTTCCGAGCTAGTAGGAGGGTTGCTCTGAGTATCCTATCAAGCTTTAGTTCCAATTAAAGAAAGTGGTAGGAGTCATAGTTACTATATCCTTGGCCATTAAAAGTATAAGGAGGTTACTTTTAGAGGTTCGTTCAAGCACATATTGAATTATCATACACTAGAAGAGTATCAATCATTGATTTTAAGTCACTTCATCTCAACTCAAGTCAATTACAAGGTTCCAATTTCAGTTTGGTCGGTGCCTCAATCATCAATCAAAGGGTTAGTAGGGATAAATGGATTTTACATTTATAGCATTATCTATCCTACTATCACCTATTTTTCATATTCATAGCAACCATCAATACCATTATGTCCAACAACATCTTGTTGGCAACCAAGCAGGCTCAATCCGACCTTGTTTGGCTAGTTTTGAAACCCTAATATTTTTTCCTTGGGGAAGGCCATCCTAGGATTATTTTTGATTTCTTAAACCCTTCCATATCATAATTTCACATGTTAAGGATTCTTAGTTCAAATTTCATGACCTGAAGACTCAGTTTGCAAAAATTTTAAGGTTGTCCCCATTCGTTGGTCACTGGGCAGGTCCCAAATGAACATGATCTTTCACATAAAATAAAATGAAATTTGTTCATTTTGTGGAAAATACTGTGGAAAACACCATTTATTTATTAAGATAATGTTTCCAACAATCTATCATTTACCTGATTCTAAGTTTGTCTGACGAGTCTACAAAGGGCACAAAGTGCACACCTCCTAAATGGCCAAAATTCATAGATGTGACTTACTTATTAGTTTCTATTCTTATATATGAATCAAAAGGAAAATTAGACCTAGAATTATTTAGGGAAGTGAGAGACATTTTCAATGGTAATCATATGCCTAGTTTGGACCCCCAGTTGTTGAGAAAGAAGACTAGCTTCAAAATCCAGTTTGGTAACAGTGGTTCATGGTTTAAAAATTGTTATTGATAGGCTTAGAGTCAAAACACAAATTTTCATGTTGTAGTGGAATCAAACAAATTTCTAATAGTGCCTCATTTTCTTCATTCTGATATCATATGACCCAATTAGATATGTCACTCATCTTTGAACTATTTGAGGTGGGATGGTCTAATCAACTTGCATTGTATAGGTTCAGGTCAGTCAAAGCATCACTTAATAGCATTATCTTAGGGTTTCATGACCACATTTTTGAAGTAATCATTGATACCTTTTTGTTGATACTTTGTTTTCCCTGAGTGGATATTGTATGGCGATGTGGAATCTTTCAAAAGTTTGGGAATTTTTTGGGCCCCACTGCCAATCATTGTTTGGAGGGAAGATCCTCCTAGCCAAAATTGACGATCTATGTGGCATGAGATCATATTTCTGGTAGAATATTCTTGATGGTCTCTTTGATACCTTTCTAATGGTGTGCCCCATGTTGCATTATGGCACTGTCTCATCTGCCCTCATTCTCAAGATTCTTTAATAAAAGTCAAAGTCAATTAGGTTGAATTTGCACATATTTCGAGGGAAATAAATAAAAACAAAAATAAAATAAAAGCAAGAAAAAATAGGAGTGCATGGGATTTCCACGGCCCCACCTGTTGGGTTTTTATATTATTTGCGGTGAAATTCAAAGGTCGAATCAATTAACTAGGAAATTAAAAGTCTAACTTACTGACAACAAGTTGAGAGGTCAGCCAATAAGAGGTATACATGAGGTCATGTGGAAATCAAATAAAGACCAAATAGAGGTCGACCGGTAATCCGAGTTGTAGTCGACTGAAATAAAATCCTAATATTCACGATATTTGTAGCCAATTATTTGAGTGGATTTGTAACCATTTTTTGGGCACCATTATTTAGGGTTTTTCCTACTATAAATCCTATAAATAAGGTGTGTTGTTATACTATAAAATCTAATCTTTATATCAATCTAATAGAGGTTTTTGGTCATGTAGATGTAATCCAAATTAGTTGCAGGGTTGTTCTTGTGAAAGCAAGAGGGTATGGTGATTATTTTGTATTAGGTATGTAGACCAAGGTTAATCATGTAACACTTTATTTTGAATGATTAATACAATAAAAGAGCAAGACTCTCAAGGAATGTTGGTTTTCCAGGGTAAAATCTCTATGTACTGTGTGAATGATTTGTCATTAACTTTCTTGGTTAAGTCTATCTTCTTCTATTCTACTAGGTTTAGCATGGAATTTTATTTCCTCACATGTGGTACCATAGCTTGGTTTGAAAATATTGGATTTGATCTAAACCCTAGGTCTCGTAAGAGTCGTAACTCGAAGATCTTTAAATTTGTGCATGAAAGAATTACAAGTAGTTTGAGGATAGAGATCGAAAAATTCAATGGACAGAATTTTGAACTTTGGAAGCTTAAAATTGAAGATCTCCTTGTACATCAAGAACAATGAGCATCAATCTATCTAGGTACCATTCCAAAAAGTAAGTCGAGGGAAGAATTGGAGGAAAATGAAAGAAGGGAAAGGAGTACGATTAAAATGTGCCTTGCACATTCAATGTTGTTGAATGTCTCAGGCGAAGACTCGACCAATAAATTGTGGGACAAGTTGGGAAGCTTGTACCAGTTGAAATCCCTAGTAAATAAGATGTTCCTTAGAAATACAATGTGTCTTCTAAGGATGAGTGATGGTAGTTTGATAACTAAGCATTTGAATTTTCTCAATACTATAATAAGTCAGTTATTATTTGTAGATATCAAAATCATTGAGGAGGAGAAATGTATTAGCCTATTATCTTATTTTCCAGAGTCCTAGGATAGTTTAGTCGTGGATATAGGTAGTAATTAAACCACATTAGTGCTATAAGACATGGTTGCATCTCTATTGTCAAAATAAATGAGACGGAAGAACATGGAAGGAATGACCAAAGATTCTTTAATTGTGAGAGGTCGACTAGTTGATAGATATAAAGGAAAATTCTTTAGTAGAATGTTTAATTTGAAGGGTAGATCTAAATCCTTGGTTCAATTGATGAGAATATGTTGGAAATGAAGTAAATTTGGGCACTATAAAAAGGAATGTAAGCCAAAGGCAATGGAAGTTAGTGCAGGATCCGATGAGAAGAAATCGACTAAGAGAAAGACTACTCCCAATAAAGGAGGCGATGTGTATCTAGAGTTGACCAGTACATAGTCGGATCAAGATGTTTGGTTGATCGACTCAGGAGAATCCTATCATATGAAATCTCACATAGAATGGTTCTACAAATATGAGAGATATGAATGAGGAGATGTGTTCTTGGGGGACAACTCGACAACCAAATCCAAAATTATTGGATAGTGAAGAGTTTGATCAATACTGTAAGATGGGAGGAGTAGAACCCTTCCAGGTGTGCAACATATTATGGGTTTGGAAAGAAACCTGATATATTTTAGCAAGATGAGTGATGCAGGAGTGCACACTCTATTTGAAAAGGATATGTGAAAAATGGTCAGGGGTGTGATGATATTAATGAAAGGAGTTTGGATTGGAACCCTATACAAGATGTTAGGGAATGTCAAATCGAATGGATGCAATAAAATTGTTATTCCTAAAGTCAACTCGACTTTGACTCAACTCTACTCATCTTGGGTTGAGTCGATTCAAACCGAATCAACTCATCTCAGGCTTAGTCAATTCAAATCGCCTCAACAAGTTCTCATCAAGTCGACCCAACGATGTTATGGCATGAGAGGATGGGATACATTGGAGAAAAAGGGCTTCGAGCTATGCACAACAAAAGTATGGTCAAGGGTTTTCCTTAATGTAATTTAGAACTTCATTTTTTTGAACATTGCATATATGGAGAAAAAAAAACCAGTTAGGTTCCCATTTGGAGTGACAAGGGAAAAGAGGATTATATAATTGGTTCATACTGATGTGTTTAGGATTGCAACAGTCCCATCACTTGGTGGATCCCTATATTATGCCTCCTTCATAGATGATTTTTCCAGGAAGACTTGGATATCTGGAGGAAGAAATTAGAGGTTTTGAAGAAATTCAAAGAGTTTAAATCTCTTATGGAAAATTAGAGAGATAATAAGATCAACATGTTGAGAACTCACAATGGTGGTGAATTATTTGGAAAGGATTTTGATCATTTCTACAAGAAGTGTGGCATAGAATGAAAAAATACCACACCATATATCCCACAATAAAATGGAGTTTCTGAGAGAATGAATAGAACATTGATGGATAAGGAAAGGAGCATGCTCCATGGTGTTGGGCTCTCACAATAATTCTGGGCAGAAGCAGTCGACACTACAAAATATCCAGTGAATATGTTTCCTTTGTCGACACTAATCGACATGACTCCAAACAAGGTATGGTTTGGAAATAAAAATTCACTTTCACATCTCAAAGTATTTGGTTGTGATTCATTTATGCATATTCCCAAGGAAAAGAGGATCAAGTTGGACAGGAAGGAAGTCAAGCGTATTTTCATTGGATACAAAGAAGGAATAAATGGCATAATCTCTAGGATCTTGCATCAAGGGGAACAATGTATAGTCAATATGGGGTCTTCAGATAATTCGGAGGTAATTCCAAGTCTAAAGTGGTTCAAACAGATAATGTAAGGTTTTAACTGAGAAATGAAGAATATGATTCATATGAGTCGATTGAATCAAATGAAGAGGTGGAACAACCAACCTTGGTTGTAAGCAGGTATGAACAAGTAAGAAAACTAGTCAAAAGTTATAGTCTGCCCAATTTCCATTCTGGATTTATGTTTACTTCCATTAATGAGGAGCCCAAGTTGACAATGGAGGAAGTCAAATCGAGAGAGGGTAGACTTTGGAAGGATGCCATGGTCAAAGAGATGGAATCCTTGTACAAAAATGAGATGTGGGATTTGGTCGTGTTACCCCCCAAGTCTAGGGGTGACTAAGGAGATCATGTTTCGAGGCCCACAGGTAGTAGACATGGAATGCCGAGAGTTATATTGACCAACAAAACCCACATGGCCCCTCCTCTTCATTTTGATCACCACTCATCACCAACAACAAAGTAGAATCCACTACATCAGTTTTGGATCCCAGAGGAAAATAGGTCTTGATTCATGAGGTAAAAAGTATGGTGTCATGGTAAGTGTCACTTTAATATTTGAATCATTTCAAAATGTTACAAAAATTCCCTTCTTGATCATGGAATGTTTGCTTGGAAATTATACATTTTTCCTAATTTCACCTTGGTGGTTATCATTGTGTCCTAGCAAGTTGGTCACCTTCAGGAAAAGGGTTGCTACTAGGTAGTTCCTTGAAGGGTCATCGCATCATTCACATCCATACTTACCACCTTCCATCCTTATTCCCCTTCAGTTCCTCATATTTTTTGTTTTTGGGTCCATTGACCCAAGAAGATATTGTACATCATTTCATGGGAAGAAGGAGATAAATTCCCATAGGTGTTGTAGCTGGAAAAAGTTAAAAGCCAATCATTTTCCTTCCAGATGCTTTCCCCGAGGTCCTAAGAGTAATGAAATGATTCTCCACAATAATCAAGGACCTTATAAACACATAATTAATAAATGTCCCTCTTGTTGAGGAAATACATTTTTCGGTGTCTCTTACTTTTCATTGCATATGTCACTTTGTGTATTTATAGATTCAATTGGCATTGCGGTACTCCTTACTTTCCATTGCACATAGTAATCAATGTTTTCAACCATAATGAACTAATGGAAATAAAAGGGCTTGGAGAATTGTTTCATCAAGGATGAAGGGAAACACACCCTCCACAAAGGCACCCATAGATGAGACAATACAAACCCTTGTATGTCAAGAACCCCATGCCTAGAAGTATTTCCCCAATCCACATCATATTGTTTCATGACTTGTATGGGGTATTCTAGGGAAACATCCCTTCAATTGGGGATTAACTTACCCAATAGGGAACCTTGACAACCCTCCCATACCTAAATTTGGAAAATTTTATAAGGTCTTTGAGCATTTGTTTAATTTGAAAAGGGGGGTTTCGGTGCACATGTTTGGGTGGTTCTCCTATTATATGTGGCTTACTTGGCATGGTTCATATGAATTGTGGACCCTTGGAGGGTGTACTTGTTTGTCTTAGGAATTTTCTCGATGAAATTTATTCATGAAGGAACTGTGCCACTTGGACCTTCATAGGAGCTTAGAAGCCCATGAGATGAATGCTAGACCCCACGTCTGGGATACCATTGATGATGAGCATTTCACATGGAAGATAAAGGAATTTTCCATTTAGGGCACCTTAGCATCACCAAAGGATGATATTTCACCTTTCCCTATTTGAACATTTTCCTTTGAAGGCCTAGACATCACCCTTCTAGCCCTTGACGTCACCTAGAGGCTAGGGTTTGTTGGTTCACATGGTGATTTGATGAGAGGAGGAAATTAGCATGGACCTTGGCACATGAGAGAGTGACACTTGGCCTTTGGAGGCCCAATGATATCATCTTGGATCTTGATGTCACCTCTTCTAACCCAACGTCACCCTCTTAGGGATTGACGTCACCCTTTTAAGGTTTCATTTAATGTAAATTTTATATTTGGAATTTATGTAAAGACAATTTAAGGGGTCAACCCCTCTTGAAGAGAAATGAATTTTCATTCGAGTCTCTTGGATGGCTAGTGTTTCCATATAAATATGGCTAGCCAAGATTCATTTTGGATCACATTTTTCTCACACATGTGAGAGACTACTTCTGAAATTTTCATTATTTAAGGGTTATTGGTTCTTTTCTCCAGTGCACTATCTCTTGGAGGTGAAGTTTGGATGCTATTTTGTTGATTTTTGGATGGTATTTCTTCAATTAGGGTTTCTTCTTATCATATCTTAGTGAAGTAAGTAAATTTATACATTTTCATTTCATGTTATTGAGTGTTTTATGGTAAATTTTACTTGTTGATATTGAATATATTTCTTGATAAAACCCTAAGAGAGGAGCATAAGTGATGTTGGTTGTGGAGCCTGATTATCTTCCAGATCTAGAGGTCTTTGTTTTCAGCCATGTTTATACCCCATGAAGACTTTACACCCCAGAAGAATGTACATTCTTCCACACGAGGGAGTGCAGAGGGGGGTTACTCCCTCTGCGGGGTCCGGGGGCAAGCAGGCCCCCGAAGGAAAATTTTCCTTGTAACTGTATATTGTAATTTCATTGTAAATCTGGACTGTTCATTATAAGGTCGCAGATCTAACGGTATAAATTATGTTAGGTTTTTTTTCCCTAGAAGGAAACCCTCTTTTAGAGGGAAATATATTCTGGCTAAGGATGAGAGAGAATATTGTATTCTAAGATAGGAGACTATGAGAGAATGAAGAGGAAGTTACAATGGGTTTGTTGTAGGTTGTATCTCTTCATTTGTTGGATAATAATAAAGGAAGGACCTGACAATTTCTCTGGTGGACGTAGCCCACACTGGGTGAACCACGTATATTTGTGTCTCTATTGTATTGTGCATCTTCTGTGTTTTATTTCTGCATTTGTTTTATTTTATTGCTTTGTGATCTTGTTTTTCTAACAAGTGATTCCTCCCCTCACAAGGTTAATTTCATTCAAAGTTTGTAAAGGAAATCCTACCTATGGTTAGACTCCTAAATCCCTAAAGTGAAAGTGCTAGCACTTTAGGAATTTATCCCTAGACTCTTTATTGTGATCTATTTGAAGTATTTAAGAAGGGAGAAAAGGTTTCTAGAGCCCAAAAGTGCTTGCACTCTAGCAAAATCTTTCTCCTCAAGGTTTAAACCCTAAGTCCCTAATGTGATAAAACCTTGGAGTTTAAGCCCCACCTCTTAACCTTTGCTAGTTTCATCTCCAAGTTATATTCTATTTTTGTTATAAAGACTCCATATCCCTAAGGCATTAATCATTTAAGCTCTCTTGTGGTAAAAGTGATCAATAAACTCTTTATTCTTAATCTCTCAAGCTATCTACTCACTTTACTAACACTAGTGTCTACTAATTGAGTGGTAAACTTGTTGTTGTTGCAAAAGTTTGCTACAACCATATAAATTCTCTCATATTTGTTTCATACATTGATCTAGAGGTGACCTAACTTACCCTAAAATTGCATATAACAATTGGGTATTAATCTACTAATTTTATGCTAAATTTCTATTGGAAATTGTTGCATTTCTAAGGAATATTTATTGTTGTTGTTACAAACTTGTACATTTTGTTGTAAATTGTTGTATAATTGCAATTTTGTAAGAGCTATAGAAAATTATCATTGTCTAGTGTCTTATGAGGTTTTGATTGCATGTTTATACTTGGAAATAAATCATATATATGTTATGAGTGTTCTTGTTCCAGGAAGGTACTCATACGAGCTTCATAGATATTTTCCTTTGACCGAGACTTTCTAATTAGGTTATCAAGAGAGGGGCGATAGGCTTGGCTAACAAAATTGCTACTTTGATCCCTTGAAGTCACTTGGGAAGCCTCCCCTGTGGTGGACCTTCTCTATCAGTAAAACATGGGGATTTCTTACTAAGGTGACAGTGGTAGGATTTCTTATAGTTATACAATATTTGATGATCTTGTGTTGGGATTTGTACAATCACAAATCCTATGATAATAGGTCAAATTATCTAGTGGAATTAATCTCGTCAGTAGTAAGTCAGTGTTCAAGAAAAATATGAACACAATAGGACAAGTCCATAAATTCAAAGATTGACTAGTAGTGAAAGGATATTCTTAAGTCGAAGGTGTCGACTTCGGTGAGATTTTTTCACCTGTTGAAAAATTAACTTCTATTAGACTACTAATGTCTCTGCCTACAACATTTGATCTTGAAATAGATAAAATGGATGTGAAGACAATGTTTCTACATGGGAACTTGGAAGAAGAAATCTACATGAAACATCCTAAAGGACTTGCAATAAAGACAAAGAAAGAGCTAGTGTGAAAATTGAAGAGATCCCTTTATGGTCTAAATCAATCACCAAGGATGTGGTACCTATTATCCCCCCATGCCTAGGGATAACTAAGGATATGATTTCTAGATGCCCGTAGGTTGAATACATGGAGTGTCAAGATCCAGATGAGAAAACAGAGTCCTTCTTCTTACCACACATCACCAATTATCGACAGCAACAATGTCCACCACACCATCTTGTGCCACAAAGGAAAATAGTTCTTGCTCCATGAGGTAACAAGTTCAGTTTCATGGTATGTCTCATTTTAATATTGAATCATTTGAACATGTTGCAAAAGGTCCTTTCTTTATTTTGAAAACGTTTTCTTGGAAATTATGCCTTTTTCCTCATTTCACCTTGGTGGTTGACATGTTGTCCTAGTAAGTGGGTCACCCTTAGGGAAAGGATTTATACTAGGGGTTCTCCTTGAAGGGTCAACATACCATTCACATCCATACTTTCCACTTTTCACATGTATTCCTCTCTGTCTCCTCATCTTTTGGGTTTTTGGGTCTATTGACCCAAGAAGGGATTGTACATAATTTCATGGGAAGAAGGGGATAAAGGCCCAGAAGGTTGTCACTAGAAAAATATAAAAGCCATATATTATCCTTTATACTCTCACCCTAACGTCCTGAGAGAAATGAAATGCTTCTCCATAAAA
Source organism: Picea glauca (assembly GCA_000966675.3). Taxonomy (NCBI): domain Eukaryota; kingdom Viridiplantae; phylum Streptophyta; class Pinopsida; order Pinales; family Pinaceae; genus Picea; species Picea glauca. The sequence goes on from JZKD02S0642020.1 coordinate 15,475, forward strand.
ATCAAGGACCTGTAAAATAAAACATATAATTAATAAATGTCTTGCTTGTTGAGGGAATGCATTTGTGGTGTCTTTTACTTTCCTTGCACATGGCACTCAATGTGATCCTGGATTCAAGTGGAATTGTGACTCTTTGTTAATTTTTCAATAATCTAGGCTTAAGCATGAAG
>JZKD02S0642042.1:3956-15643 GCA_000966675.3 Picea glauca
CTCCTCTTTTGACTTGTCTTTCCCAAAATAGCCTTTGGATTTGATGGAATAATTCACCACCTGTCTAGTCCAAAAGGTTTCATCTGCTTTTAGTTCGAAAATTCCAGATCTGGGCAAAAATCATAACATTATGGCCATTACAGGCTTTCCACAGTGCATAGCCCGTAAAAAACGCTCCGTAGCTGCGGAAAGTCGCCACTTTCAACAGCTAACGGGTCATAAAATATCGATTTGCGCTGTTGAAAGCAAACAGATTTTCAAAATCGAATTTTTTGGTCATAGAAAATCCGTTTTTCATGTATGAATAGTCGATCGACATCTAGAGAATCTAAGCTATCCAATGGTGTTTTCAGATCTTCATTTGGAGCTCAGGAAGGGATTGAAAAGTGCCCTGAAAGTATCATTCTTTCCATTTGCAATTCAAAACTCTAAACGGTCCTTTGTGAACAATGTCTGATATGGAACCAAAGATCTGATTTGATGTTGCCAAGCATGATCCTACACGAACTGCTCCTTAGCTATTGAAAGCTTTGCACTTTCCTCAGTGCGCCACCATGCACGAATTTATCCTTAGCTGTTGGAAGTCTTCGCTTTCACCAACGCAACACCCTGTGGAAAACCCCCGTTAGTTGTTGAAAGTCTTCACTTTCCTCAGCGCGTGACCTTTTAAGAACTGATCCATAGCTGTGGAAAGCATGCACTTTCAACAACGCACGACCTTGTAAAGACCGCTCCATAGCTGCGGAAAGCATGCACTTTCAACAGCGCACCACCCACAAAACTGATTGTTGGACATTTCGAAATTCACCACTTTCAACAGCGCACAGACTTATGAGAAGCGCTCCTTAGCTGCTGAAAGTNTTTTTAAGGAAGCTACTTGGAGAGTATAAATAAGAGGCAAGGATCTCTCATTTAAGACACACTTGAGAATATTGAATACCTATAGGTGTCTGAGGTAACCAAAGGATATCTAAGCCGAATGTCTGAGGAAAGTGAAGAAAAGAAGGCTAGAATTCAAGGAAGGATAAATTCTTTTGATGATGCTTTCTAAGGTATGTTTTTTTCAGGTCATCTCACCATTTATGCAATAACCTTTTTTATAGAATGAGTCAGACCGTGAAATTGCTATGAAATTGAGGAAACATACCCAAGTATCCGTGGTAAAAAATTCATCTTGTGGTTCGTTGTATTTGTGGAGTTACACTCCGTGGAAAATAGGGTTTGTGGCTAGCCTTGAAACTAGTCAAAAACAAGTGTTTCGGGTAAAAATGTCATAACTTCTTCATAACAGATCCAAATTCAGTAAGACCAAATTCTGTTGGTTAGAGTACAGTCTTTAGTATGCTTTGTAATAGTTTTAGATCAATTCAACAAATATTCCATTCGGGGCACGCTCTACAAGGTCGCTCTCTAGAATAAGCCAAAATTCAACAAGGTGTTCCATTTTTACCATAACTCATTTTCTGAGAGGTTTCAAGTAGTGACACCTGGAAGAATTGCATAAAACACACTGTTGAACATTGTGTATCAGTTTCATATCTTTATTCATTATAGGTACAAAGCTATGATTATTTCAAGTTAGGGTTGTTGACTAATCCAAAATGTTTGATGAAAATGCTAGTCTCTTGTTGTTAAAGTTAAGGAAGGTTTGCAGGTATGTGATCATATACACTAGGTATATTACAGAGTTACAAATCATATTTGGATTATGAAATTGATGAGGGATTTTGGTTGAGGTACAAGTTGGGTACATGCTTGAGACAAGTAGTTGATGAGTTGGCACATACATGAGGTGTATAGTTGATGATGTTGGTACATAGTTGATGAGTACTTGACACATGATTGCTACATACATGGTACATGGTTGGTTGTACTTGTTTATGGTACAGTTTGATTACAGATTGTTTGGTACAAGTTGGTGCATGATTGATGCACTTGTTTATGGTACATGTTGATTACAGGTTGATGTACAAGTTGATGCATGGTTTATGCATGGTTCAGGTTTATTGGTACATGTTTACATCGGTATATCTCACAGTGATAGTGTGACAGTGGTTCCATCATTCTACTTTTACTTCAGGGCGGTTGGACGAGGCAAGGACAGGTGGTTGTAGCCACCTTCCGATTGTAGCCACCTTCCGGTTGTAGCCAGAGAACATAGGGGGTTGTAGCCTCCTTCCGGTTGTAGCTAGAGAATTGGGTAGTTGGAGCTTCCCTTAGGTTGTAGCCTAAGAAACTAGGGGGTTGGAGCCTCCTTCCAGTTGCAGCTGGAAAACAAGCAAAGTTGGTGCTTCCAATGAATGTAATTATTCAAGACATATAAGATAAAGCATTCCATGGTTTTCTCTCGATTTGGGTTTCCACGTAAAACACTGGTGTACTGTGTATGTGTGTGATTGTTCATTTCTTATTGCTCATTATTGGNCCCCCCTCTCAATAATCCAACAATTTTTGAATTTAAGAAAACAAAGGGGTTTTTGCATGAGGGGGTGAGGTGTCAATATGGAGAAATGTTATAAATATAAGGGGGAATGGATATGGAATAAGAACATAGAAGATGAGGAGAAGTGCCACCGAATTGTTTCACAAAGGGAGACTTCACTAAAATCTTAAGTCCCGTGGATTGGGGTTTTAATTCAGAGAGTCTTATGGGAAGACGTTTCCGTTGAGAAAGGCTGGGAGGTTAAACAATTGGAATTATGTGAGTTGACATTGGTAAGAAACGAAAGATTGAAAATAGATCTAAAAATTGAAGGGCATTACTCTCTACATGTATAAATTTCATTTTATTTTTCATTCATTTAAATTGAAAAATAAATAGTTTGGTAGATGTAAATAATGTAGAAGCTTTGGAAAATTAATATGAGTTGATTTTAGAAAAATAAATTTAACATTTATTGGAATGGAGTGGACTTTGGGACATTAATATGAGTTGATTTTAGAAAAATAAATTTAACATTGATTGAGCTGCAGTGATTCCAAAAGGCTTGAGATAAATTTGGTACCTTATATGGTACGTGAAAATATAGATTGTTAATCTCTTTGTTCTGATGTCTTAGCGTTGAAGAGGGGCTTGTTCATAAAGAGGAGGATTCTTCCATTAAAACCCCATGATATTGTAATAGTTTCTTGTTCTTTATTTTAAATGATAACTTGTATAGTCGTTCAGATTTAGGAATTGCTTACAAGTTGTCATTAACGTTATTAATATATTTTTGACTCTATTATCTGTACTTTGAATTTTCTTGAAATTTTAAAAGGAAAATATATAAATATTTCTTTTTATGACAGGAAAATAGAAAAATCATTCTTATGACAGGAAACTTACAATATATTCATGGTTGGATTGGTTGTTTTTTTTCCCAGCTATATGGGATATAATTTTACCTTATTTATATTGATTTTCCCGGATAATGTTCTTTAGGATCTCAGAAAACGCAAAGGTATTTTATTTTGAGAAATAATTATGTGATTATTATGTGATTATTAATATTTTTATGCTTTCGTGGAAGTTGTTTTCATCTATTTTATCTCCGTAAAATGCTGTGATAGTTATGCTCAGGTGTGCCTAATGTGTAGATATATAGAAGTCAATATTTACTATATTTTTCCATAACAATAATAGTGGTATTCAAACACTTATTCTATTGAGTGCAAAATTTCTATTTCTTCTGTTTGAACTCAAGAATGAAAAACAACTCTTTAATGAGTTAAACTATCTATACAAATAATATATATATATATTTTCAAATGTTTTTGTGGTGGGAAACAAATTTATTATATAGGCTTTGATTTTTCTAAATTAATTTGTGAAATGTTAAGAAACATGTTAATTGATATGTTGTGTGTTTTAAATTTATATAGACTTTGAAGGTCAAAATTTTCATCTTTTATTTAGGAGAGTAATAACATTTCTTAGTCTATAATCCGAATAAGACTTGTGTAATCTATAACCACAAATCAAAAACAAATGTTGTTGTGTAAATAACACGTGTGTTTTATAATAACTTGGATAATTACTTAGAACGATACTATTTTCCATATATAATAAATAACATGTGTATTTTATAACAATATGGAGAATTATCGAGATCAATGTTATATTCCATATATATCCAATAATGTAAATTTTTTTCATTCTCATAATAGTTGTTCCAAACTTCTACGCCAATCCATAGGTTTTATCTTGCGTGACTCAAATATAAATCAACACTTGCATGGAAGCTTGTGTGATTGAAATATTGTTAGGATATTTAGATACTTAGGAGTTAGTTAAGATCAACTTGTTCTATTGTGTCATTAGGTAAAAGTGTGTTTCTTTAGTATGCATTTGTAGCTAGTTAATCCGATGGTCATGATATGGTCATGACATAGAGTAATCCGATGGTTTGTATTCTCCTCGATCTTAACGACTACATTGATTTCTGGCTTAGCACCCGATTGTTCCATGATCTATATTTAAAGATCATGGAGGGTCATTTTCTGATGATCAATTGTAATAAACTCTCTTGTAAATATCTCTGTAATATTTTCTTTTTCATTAATAAATTGCTCCAAGTGGCCACGTTGGCTAGGGTCGTGGATGTTTCCCTATAGGGGTTTTACCATGTAAAAACATCGGTGTGTTGATATTTGATCTTGTTGTGTGAGTGGTTATTGAAGGTGTTCTTCCTCTATTGGAATACCTATGTTGTCGAACATGATATCATAGCACATTTGAAGACCCGCTCCCGTTGTAGATCAAGATCTTGAAGTTGAGTTGCCACATCTTTGGTTTTCTCTATTACTATACATTTTTGGGCTGAGAGGACTATTCCATTGCATTCGAAGCACTCATTTCATTCAGGAACATTTTTTGTTTCACTCAAAAAGGTTTCCATTTGCCCAAGATATGACCATTTCAGTCAGGTCCAGAGGTATAAAGCTCAAATACGTCCTTTTAAATTTTTTGCAGAGATAATATTTCGGTTTTATGTTTTTTATCTTTGGGTTGCTACTCTTTTTGATCCACGTATGATCTTTTCCCTATGCTCTAGGAAATCTCAACAAATCATAAATAAAGTGGAAAGGGTTTTCTTATCTACATATGCTTGTTTCCATGCGCTTTGTGTGACCTCGGTAAATCAGAAACAAAAAGAAAATTTGCATTTTCTGGGTAAGCTAACTGAGATCTAACCCTTGTTTTTGTCAAAAAGCAAATTTTTTTTCTTGTGTGGACATATTTTTTTATGAGCATACTCTCCAAGGTTGTCATTATCATCAACAACAAAAACAACAACTCCAATCCTCCTTCTAAACAATATAATATGTTTTGCACTAGCTCACTTGATTAAAAGTTGTTTTATTAAGTAAGAGGTCTTGAGTTCAAGTCTTTTTTTTTTTACTTTTTTGAAAAAATTTCATACATCAATTGTAAAATGCATTTCACTTAAGTTATAAAAGTGAATCACTATTAAATAACTTTAATATTTTATTTTAAGTTATTTTTCATGCAACTTTCATTTACAAAGTAACTTAATTGTAAAAGTGATTCTAGCTTGTTCTATAAAAGCGGGTCACTTTATAAGTAACTTATTTAAAAGTGATATTATAGGCATAGTTAGGAGGAACAACACCACATTGACCAACTTCATCTTGACACATGGCTCTTTGGTTACCGTTTATGCCTTTTTTTCAAAATGACATAACTTTCACATCCAAAGTTTGTTTTCTATACTTTTTGAGATCTTTTCATCTAGATCATCAATTTCATCTTTTTATGCATATTTTAATACATAATATCCTCATTATATTTTGCTTACTAGTACCAACTACTTCTCATGGAAATCCCATATGGAGGATGTGTTAAGAAGTAAATGATTGTACTGGATTACCTTGGGGAAAGAACTATAGCCCACTAATGATGAAAATAAATTCAAATGGTCCAATAAGAATGATGAAACGTGTGGACTAATCAACATGTCCATCTCTCATGATTTAAGATTTCACCTTCAAGGAATTGATGATCCTAATGATGCTTGGGCAAAGCTTGAAACTATGCTTGGTAAACAAAATATCATTCGAGCCCACTAGTCGGAGAATCAGTTAACGACCTTAAGTCCAAATTATTTTCCTTGCATTGGAGATCACTTATCTAAGTTCAAAACACTTAGAATTTTATGTATATAATGCAAAATAGATCTGCCGGAAGATCGATGCATATATGTTATTCTTTCTAAGCTTGGTAGTGCATATTCTGTTTTTGGATCTACCTTTTATGCCACCAGAGAAGCTCTGGGAGTGTTTATAAAAAAACCTCTCTTGAGTCCTTTTTTGATGCTCCGATTCAAGAGCAAGATAAACTTCTACAACTTGGATTGATTAGCATTGTAGGTACATCCAACAAAGTTTTAGTGGCTCAGCAGAAAGATAAATACAAGAATCCCAGGTAGCAACGTCCTCACCAAAACAACAAGCAAAACAAGGGTCCCAAATCCTCTTAGCCAACTTCAACTCCTAATGGTGACAAATGAACAAATATAAAAGTAAAAATATTGACATACATTGCAACTTTTGTGGGAAAGATGGTCATGAGGAGTCCAATTTTTTAAAGAAGATGACATCTTTGGAAGCAATGATGAAGAAGCAAAACATTAGTATTAATTCTACTAATTCTTCTTCTTCTCATGGACATGCACTTTCTGCTTCAAGTTTCTCCTTCAATTCAACTTCTACTTCTTCTTATGATAAGTGGCTCATTGATTATGGAACATCTTATCATATGACCAAGGTTAAAGACATATTTTACACTCTTAATGAATGTAATACCAATAAAATATTTGTTGGTGATGATATATCTCTTAGTGTTGTATGTTCCAGAACATTTCAAGTAGATAATGGTTTTCAATGATGTATTATGTGTTCCAAGTATTTTCTGCAAGCTTCTATCAATGTATCAAATCGCTCATTCAGGTGAAGATAAAATCGTAGAGTTTTCACCTCACCAAGTTGTAATCAAGAATCTAAAAGATCCTAAGCATGTTATCGCAATTTGAATTGTTGATGATATTACTAGGTTATACAAGTTTAACAACTTTGGGTCATCATCTTTTCCATCAGTTTTTGTTGCTCACAATGATGACTTGAGCAAACTTTGGAATGAGTGGTTTGGTCATCTAAACTATCGCTCATTGCAACAACTATGTAACAACAAATGGTGACTGGTCTTCCTCTTGTTTCTTACAGGGATGGTGTTTGTGTCGGTCGTGTTCTTGACAAACATCATTGTGACATTTTGAAAAATGTGCCTCTTGGCATGCCTCGGCCCCTTTGCAGCTTGTTCATAGTGACTTGTGTGGTCCACTTTCTTCTCCTTGTTTTTCTAGGTGCAAGTATTTCTTAACTTTCATTGATGACTTTTCTAGACACACTTGGGTTTACTTCTTGAAACTTAAGAATAAAGTGTTTGACAAGTTTTTGGCCTATAAGGCCCTTGTAGAAAAAAAATATGGTCATCAACTTCAAAGGTTAAGAACATATAATGGAGTCAAAAATGTGAACAATTTTTTTACAAGCTATTGCACTTCACAATGCATCCAAATGCAACACACTGTTCCATATACACCATAATAAAATGGTGTTGTTGAGTGAAAGAATCACACATTAAAAGAAATCGATAGTTGTATGATCCAGTCTAAGGGATTAAGTATTAATTATTGGGCAGAAGCCATTAACTGTGCAAATTACATAGTAAATCACACTCCCACTAAGGCTCTAAAAAATATAACACTGAAAGATGCATGCGATAAATTTAAGCCATATGTAACACTTCTGTGTATTTGGTAGTGTAGCATGGACTCACATCCCTGATGAGAAAATGAAAGCATTGCAACCTAAAAGTGAGAAGTGTATATTTGTTGGTTATTCTGAAGATGTCAAAGGTTACATACTTCTTCAACCTCATTCTAATGAAATTATTATTAGAAGAGATGCTAGCTTTAATGAAAATATCTTGTCCTGTGAGCCTAATTTGGTGTTTTTTTCCATCTTCGGCCTGTGAGCCATCTTCGATGTTTGTGCCTTCTTCTATTCCTAATTTGGTTCCCTCTTATTCAAATGATGATAGTGAGGATGAAAATCCACCTATGCATGCTCACCTTCCTCTAGATGAGTCCAATGAACATGAACCTACACCAAAACCACCACTTTCTAGATGGGTCTGTTCAACACGAGAAGTAGTTGGTGATCCTTCAGATTAGCGTCAGAATCGTTCACAGTTCTAGCGAGCCTCTTCTCTTTTGGCTCAAGTTTCAAAGACTCATGATCCAGAGACATTTGTAGAAGATTCAAGTCATCCATATTGGGATACAACAATGAATGAAGAGTATTGCTCTTTAATGGAGAATGATACTTGGGATCTTGTACCTATGTCGTGTTAGAAAAACAGAATCGTGGAGCAATAAAATAAAACAAATGCGGAAATAAAACACAGAAGATACACAATACAATAGATACATAAATATACGTGGTTCACCTAGTGTGGGCTATGTCCGCTAGAGAAGTTTCTAGGTCCTTCCTTTATTATTATCCAACAAATGAAGGGATACAACCTACAACACACCCGTTGTAACTTCCTCTTCTTTCTCTCACAATATCCTCACTTAGAATACAATATTCACCATGATCCATAGCCGCAATACATTTCCCTCATAAAAGAGGGTTTCCTTCTAGGGAAAAAAACCCTAACATAACTTCTACTGTCAGATCTGCGACCTTATAATGAACTGTCTAGATTTACAATGAAATTACATTATACACTTACAAGGTAACCCCCCTCTGCACTCCCCTGCATGGAGGAGTGTACATTCTTCCAGGGTGTAAATTCTTCATGGGGTATAAAAACGACTGAAAACAAATACCTTTGAATCAAAAAGATAATCAGGATCCACAACCAACAATCTCCCACTTGGAGACTGATGTCAACAACTCCACCGCTATTGTATCCGCTAGACTTTGAACCTTCTTGGACTTGGAAAATTTCTCATCTTCATCTTCATGCTTGAAGACCAAATGAAACTGAGTAGGAACTCAATTTCTCCCTGGTTACTTCCTTTGTTAACATGTCTGCAGGATTATGGATAGTGTGTATCTTTTCCAACTTCAAATTTCCATCTTCCAAGATGAATCGTATGAAATGATACCTAAGCTATATATGCTTAGTCTTTGAATGGAAGGCTGGGTTCTTTGCAAGATGAATGGCAATCTCACTGTCACAGTACAACCTTCTATTCTCCTGCTTCTTTCCCAATTCCTCCATAAACCTATGTAACCAAATCATTTAGCCTTTGTAGCAACAACATACTCTGCTTCTATTGTTGAAAGTGCAACAAGCTTTTGCAGTTTCAAAATCCAACTTACTGTTGTTCCACCTATAGTAAAAACATACCCTATGGTGCTCCTCCTACTATCTTTATCACCTGCCATATATGAATCAACATATCCCTGTAGAACAATGTTTGAACCTTCAAAACATAATGCATGAGTAGCAATACCTCTCAAATAACTGAGAATCTACTTTACCGCCTCCCAATGTTCTTTACCTGGATTGTTCATATACCTGCTCACAACTCCCACTGCATGTGCAATATCTGGTCTTGTGAAAACCATCACATACATCAATCTGCCAACTGTTGATGAATAAGGGACCCTGGACATGTATTCTATCTCCTCCTGTGTCTTGGGACACATTTCCTTAGTTAATTTGAAATGGCTGGCCAAAGGTGTATTAACTAGTTTTGCATTCTGCATTCTAAACCTCTCCAACACCTTCTCTATGTACTCACCCTGAGACAATGTCAATTTGTGATTTTTCTCCTCTCTTGTTATTCTCATACCAAGGATTTTCTGTGCAGCACCCAAATCCTTCATTGCAAATGAATTAGCTAATTTCTTCTTGAGTACATTTATATCCTGCATATTAGACCCTGCAACAAGCATGTCATCTACATACAATAGAAAGATAATATAGCTTCCATTTTCTAGCATTTTAAAATAAACACAGTGATCAAAATGACATATACTATAACCTTGTTCTATCATAAACCTGTCAAACTTCAAATACCACTGCCTTGGAGCTTGCTTTAGGCCATACAAACTCTTCTTGAACCTGCATACCAAATTCTCCTAAATGTAGATTTTAACCTTGTAAAATATTTACTGCAAACAGATTTTCAGTTAAAGAACATAAAAGATACAATGGAAAATACAAACATTACACAGAGATTTTTCCCTTGGAAACCCAAACTGGGAAAACCAACATATTCTATATTCATTCATCATGATACATTGTTTACAATACAATATACATATAAGAGCCAGTGGCATCCAAAACCCTAACCCAATGAATTGGATTAGTCAACAACCCTAATTCCTTAACTGGAAATAGAAAACCATCGGCAAAAAACCATGTGCCGAAAAACTGCCCAACAATGGACATGAAAATCGAGGCAACACAAAAAACGAGGCAAAAATGTGACACATTTCTCGAGGATATTTTTTTTTTCTCGGGGGTGCTGCCCCCGAACCCCAGCACGGGGGGATTTTTCCTCCTTGCATGCCCCTCAAACTACTCATGGAAAGAATATAACACATACCCAACATTCTCCCACTTGTTGTTTTATTTGCATACAAGGGGTTATAGGGTTACATAGTCAACAATCCAGGGCATCAATGCCCATGGATCGTCTACACCAAGAGAACTTCTCAGTGCTTACAGATTTTGTTAATGAATCTGCAACATTCTTCAAAGTGTCCACCTTCATTAATAATACTTTGTTTTCTTCAACCATGTCTCTCACAAAGTGATATTGAATATCAATATGATTTGTCCTTGAATGATAAGTCGGTTTCTTCGCCAGAAAAAATGCACTCTGATTGACACAATCTATCCTTACATCTTGTTGTACCAACCCAATAGCTAAACACAATCTTTGTAACCACACTGCTTCCTTACTTACATGAGTGGCTTCCATGTATTCAACTTCTGTAGTTGAAAGTGCCACTACAACCTGTCTTTTGCTCATCCAACTTATTTGTCCTCCAAACAGGTTAAACACATACCCACTTGTAGATCTCCTATGATCCAGATCTCCAGCCCAGTATGCATCCAAAAAACCATGTATATCCACCACTCTTTTCAATCTCGGTCTTCCTTGGTAGCACAATCCATAGCTAGCAGTGCCACGCAAATACCTGAAAACCCTTTTTACTGTTGTCCAATGCTCCTTCCCTAGTTTTTAAATATACCTACTCAAAACACCCACTGCATGTGCAATGTACGGTCTAATACAGACCATTGCATACATCAAACTTCCAACTGCACTCACATATGGAACACAAGACATGTACTCCTCCTCTTCCTGTGTCTTGGGACACCGATCCATAGATAACTTTACACCAACAAGAATAGGAATCTTGACCGGTTTACATTCCTGCATATTAAACCTCTGCAATATTGTCTCGATATATTTTCTGAGATTTAACCAGAGTTTCCTCTTTTTCCAATCTCTTTTAATTTCCATGCCTAAAATGAAACTTGAAGCACCGAGATCCTTCATGTCAAATTTAGAGGATAACTGAGTTTTCACATCCTGGATAATCTCCTTGTTGTTTCCTATCAACAACATGTCATCCACATACAAGACCAAATA
>JZKD02S0642064.1:0-15643 GCA_000966675.3 Picea glauca
AAAGGCTCTTCTCTTACTATTTTTCTCAGACTTTTTTGTCCTGATGATGGATCCTGCTATGGATCCGAAATGTCGACGACAAGATGTCATCAACACTGTGGATTTTCCGACAAATTCTGAACATAATTTTCACCACAGAAACTTAAATGAACAGATCACCAAAGATTTCGAGGTTTTTTGTTTTCATTCTCCTAGAGGTTTCCAACCCTAATACTAAGGCTTCATACTCGCATATGTTATTAGTCTGGTCCACATTCCACTGAAGTCTATAGGAAAAAGGGATTACAAATTGATTATCAGGGGCCACAAGGAGTGCCCCTGCTCCGGCTCCAAGGTAAGATGAAGCGCCGTAAAAAAACATCTTTCACACACCAGTGCTATATACATTTTGTTTATTTTTTTCTTTTTCTATTTTTTCTTCTGTACAACTTTCCTCTACACCTAAAACAATATCATCGTCAATGGATAAAATACAATTACCTAGATCCTGATCAACAATATATACAGGGTGATTATTCAGGTTGCACGGATCACTTACCGTGAACTCTAACCTGGTCTCTCTGTACAGGCGTGTGAACTATCCTCCAAAAACTGGGATCATAGCATATGTCATGTCAAGCTGGAGGGAACCCCCAAGCTTGGCACCCCAGGCTCTAGATAACAACATACCATATTTCAGAGGGATATCGACGACCACTGCGTCCATGAGAATACTTTTCGCTGGTATTTGAGCCAGACTTACCACCAAGTCTTTAATCATGCCTATACATTTAACTTTTTTAGAATCGAAAGAATATAAATCTCCATAAGGCCTAGTAATTTCGAGACCCAATTTATCCATAATGGCTTTAGGCATTATGTTGTGGGATGCTCTAGAATCAAGCATACAGTTATGGAGTAGTTGGTCGAACAAGGTTAACGTGATATAGAAGGGAGCAACAATGTCTTTGGCGCCCTCGAAATGAGGGCCAAAAACTATGTTCAACTTGTCGTCTTCTAAGTTGATGACGTCGACTTGGCTTTCATCTTCCAAAAAAATAATCAACTTGGCAATTTGTTTTCTGTATGTTGGATTTTTTGCCAGCTGGACAAGAGGTATGGGGATCTTGATTTTATTGATTTTGTTTTCCAGATTGAAATTTCCCACAATTTTGTCATTCTCGACATTTTGGGCTTCGAATCCCTTCTTATCAGCTTTATTTTGTGGTGAAGGTTTTGTTTCGGTTGCGAGAACTTTGGCTTTCAGTGTTTTGACTGTGAGTGTTTCAACTACCTTGGTCTTGGTAGGCTGTGTATCTGTTTGGTTGGTTTTTACAATCTGTTTTTCGACATCTTTTGAAACTATCTCGTCTGCCTCGCTCCTCGGCAAGATCTTCTTCTTTTGGGTGATTGTAACACTCATGTTTCTAGGCCTTAGGTTGTACTTCTGTTGAAGCTTTTCCATTATACCATCAGTAGTACCCTGGTAGGTCATATCTTCAGAAGTACTATCGTTTAGGTCATTTTCCAATCTATTTTCTTTATTTAAGAATTTTTCATAATCTTGTCTCGATAAATAGGGTTATGGATCATCATCACCCAAATTGTTTATATCTTCCTCTAATTCCTGAAAATCTTCTAAATCTTCCTCTCCAATGAAGTTTTCACTCTTGAAGGGGGTTGGGATTTTCTGATCTTCATTCTTAATCTGTCTTTGTGAGACTTGAGGATTGGGATTCCTTTTGAAATCCTTTCTAGGAAAATGGTCGTTTTTAGTCTGCTCTAATTCCATTTTCGAAATCTTATTGGACAGTTCTTTAATTATCCTAGCCATGTCGTCCATTTTGTCTCCCGAAGATCTTCCTGACCCTGAAGATACTCCTTGTTCTCTGAATCTTCTGGTTTCTTTGTTCCCAAAATCCGTTTTGGCTTTTAGCTTTCCTGAAGCCATCATGTTGGATTTGATTTGTAGGGAATCGGCTTGCATCTTGGTGAGGTCTACTGATCTCCTCTATCTCAGTAGTAAGGTGAAATCGGGGTTGAAAGCTCCAGCGAAAGTTACTTTCGCTGTAGGCTGAGAAGTTTTGACCTCGATGGGAATTTTATTGTACAATTTATTAAATCTTTGGGTGAATTCGAGAACTGATTCCAAATTTTTCTTTCTAAGGGCCCCGAACTCCGTCAGATAATAGAGGTGATCTTTTCTTTCCCCCCATTGCCTGATGAAAGAACTTTCGAGTTCATCGTATGACCTTAAAGATCCCAATGCTAAGCCTCGAAACCAAGTTCTGACCTGCCCTTCCAAAGTTTGTACTAAAATTCTGGAGTAGACATCTTCGTGTTCGGGTCCTAGGATATCAACGACTTGGTCAAAGAAATTAATGTGCTTTTGTGCGGTTAAATCGCTTTCCCCTGTAAATTTTGGGAGATTTTTCATGTAATTCTCTGGAAGGTCATGTAGGGGAACCGAGAGGACAAGAGGGGCATATCTGGCAGCCACCTTAGCAAAAATTCTAGGGAGCGGTACTTGGCCTCCTGCAGCACCGCCTCCAACCCCCGCACCTCCGTGTGCAACCATTTATAGATTTGAGATTGAAACTGGGGTTGCACTTGAATGTGATAGGCAGGTTGTGGGGAAATGATCGTCAAAGCACATGAAACTGGAAAAAGAAGGCCCAGGAAGAAGAGAACTTGTTTCTCCAGGCTTGTAAGACAAATATATTGGAGAATGGACGGGGTTTTAAATCAGGATACATAGGACATTCGTCGAAGCGTTCGGTAGTAGGAGTGTAGACTTCGGGAAAAGAGTGTGTATCGATCGACAGGGGGAGGGAGAGGGATCTCTCAAGTGTCCCTATGAATTTAAACCATGAAGAATTTGGTCGACATATGACATGTGTTGGTGAAATGATTTGTCTGAGAGATCTTCTTGATTTTAAAATTTTTTCCGGATCGGAAACTGACAAAGTCTGCTTGTCGTCCAGGTTCATTCTGGTGTTCTTTAAGCTAGAAGCCAGTTTAAAAAATGTGGAGTCACCAAGTGAAAGATAAAAGTATCCTTAGAAGGTTTTTCGATCTTTGTTCACTATCAAAGAAAGAAAGTGTCAATGTCGTTCTTCCCAGGGAAAAGATTCGTTTCTTCGTTCCCCGACAACGACGCCAAAAATATGTTGTTCCCGAGTTTATACTTTAAGGCTATAAAGTATACCGTAAAGGCATCCAAAAAGGGTAGAGATAATTAATCGGTAAAAAAAAAAAGTTTAAAGGAAACTGAGATCACTGTTGATTCCTTAACTGTCTCTGTCTAGCTTCCCATTGCTCTTGAATGCTAGTATCCCTTTCAATTGCAACCCATGATCTTTCAAGTTCTACCTGTGTATTTGCTGTTTGTAAGATGGTATTGAATAGGTTTAACACAATGCTTGTTTGATCTGATAGACCGGGTTCTATATTGGGCTGTCTGGTAACTGGAACAGTCATGAAAGCTGAGGGTTTCTTTTTTGTAAATCAAGAATATTTTCGAGAGTCGCCAATTTCTGGTTCAAAATTATAAAAATAGAACTCCCAATTTATGAATTAATAGTATAACATAAATAAAGGCCTTTTCTAGTATTTGAGTCAAATTTTAAAGGAGACAGTGGACAGAATGAAGAAAAAGGAAACATGTAGTTGCATAACAAAAATGAGGCATCAATTTAAGAAGAATCTCATTTTAAGTTAATACAAGAAAACAGACGATAATTTAGCAGAAGCATACAGTTTCAGAGTCCTAAAATGTTCATAGGTCTTATATCCGATGAAAGATGATACAGAGGAAAAACTGCAAACGATTAGATAATCTGATTGTTTTAATTACTATAATAGAAATTACCACATGAAACACTTCAAATGAAAGTATGGAATAAAAAATAGAATGACAGAGAAACACATAACTCAGGCTTGACCAGATCTGGAATCTTCAATCTATATTGTATTAATTCAGGCAAAACGAAGTTATCTCTTTACAATCCTTCCAGAAAAAAGACCTTTCTTAGTTTTGAAAAATTACATTTATACAAAACCACCAATCTCAGGACGGTTGGTGAGTTCCTAATTCTTAGAGACTAACTATTTGTTAAAAAGTAGATCCAAAACCATTTTCATGATCTTCTTCATTTTTTCATTTTCTGGGAAGTAAATCCCTTCCAAATAATACTTTTTCTTTGCCGAGGACTCTCCTTCTTTTGATTCGATACATTTAATAAATTTCTCCAGGAACTGTGCAAAATTTCTGGGGGGTTCTGGAAAATCTCTTGCCTTGAACAGATAAACTTTTCTCTGAATCTTAGAAAGGCGGTCATCCACTCCTTTATCTGTAAAATTTATTGACTGCAGCTTTAAGTTTGGCTCAACTAACAACCTGTCCACTAGGGTGACATCGATTTTTCTTAGTTGTGAAATTTCCATTTGGATTTCACTCAAAATTTCCCTAAAATTTAATTGATGTCTCACAATATTGATCTATCCCAAATTTAAGAATGAAAATTTCCCGATGTGCACAGGGAAGATGGGCCAGGACTTCTTTTGAGCTGCCTTTAGCTCTATTCCAATATCGCCTTTTATTATTTGGTGTGCCACTTCCCTACACACTAGTCTATCCAGAATAAATTTTGGAAGCATTTGAGGGGGAATTGAGCACCCATAAACCCTGATATAGGAGAAGCTTTCTTCAATGAACCAGTCTGCTATTTTCTTGAGGTTATTTGAAACTGCTTCAGAAATGCGAGGAGGGTCACAACTAAAAAACATTTCATGCATGGGTATCACCACGAAATGGCAAATTTCGTAAAACAAATCTTTTGCATTTTCTTCCCATAGCTCAGAGTGATATTCGTGAATGGGTTCAGGGTAGGTTATGTTCCAAATCCAATTCATCAGGGGAAATGGAGTCATAAAAAAAATTGCGTCCATGAGGTATGCTAACATGTAGAAGGCCACTGGTTGACCTCAGGCTCTTACAGCTCTGTAATCCGAAATCTCTTTAGCTAAATTATCAGATAAAATCTTGTCCCAGTTGAAACTATACCCTTCTGATGCTTCTTCTAGAAAGGGCACCCATTCTGCTGGGAAATGACAGGGATTCTTTTGGCCGAAAAGTCTACACAAAATCATGGCTACATAAACCATGTACTCATTCAAAGAGGTTGTGGCATAAATTCTGTGGGTATCGGCCCTAAATTTTGATGGACATCTCCACCAACCTTTGATTAAATCAGGGTAGGTTTGGTCTGCCTTAGTGCATTCCTTTCTCTGGAATTCAACTATAAATTCGACATTGTAAATGAAATTAGGATTGGGTGAGAGTTTGTACATAACTTGGATATGTTCAGGTCTAAATGAGCCAATAATGGCTTATTGATCATTTAAAATTCTTTTCATCGAAATATAAACTTTGTCCAAAGCCCAACTGACCATGTCGTTGTACGACATGAGCCGTGGGCGTGTTGCAATTTTGTGAAGCTCTGATTTTGCTATGTCTCGAAGGTGATTCTCAGAATCACTAGGGGAATTTTTCGTCTAGCACTCCAGATTTTCATAACTCTGTCTCCATGATTTAATTGAGTCGATAGCATGTGGTGTGGTGTTTGATATGACATCTCCCTCTGGGCTGGAAGTCTCAGTTGTATCATCACTCTTCTTGGGTCCCTTCTTTGGTGCCATGACTCTGTATTGGAAAGAAAACCTGTCACAGAAGAGAGGGGTGAAAGCTCGACTGTATTATCCTATATCTGATAGAAAACGCGAGAATAAGTTTCAAAACACAGACCTCTATTTTTCTTTTAACTCATTTTATGGTGAAAGTACTGACGCATCTATCAAGAATTTAATACCTTTAATGCAGAGAATATCTCTGAGATACACATTTGTGTCGTAGAACTCACAATCTATCTGTTATTAATGTGGCCATATCGAGTTGGGACTTCGCGCTTCAGGGATCGTGGTTACATGAGGTATGTCAACACCAAACCCCGAATCCCGAAATCGCGATGAGAACAATTTTAAACCTTAACTTCAATATTGAGTCGCGATTTCGCGTTTCGGGGTTTCGAGGATCGCGGTTACATGAGGTATGTCAACACCAAACCCCGAATCCCGAAATCACGACGAGAACAATTTTAAATTAATTGGGATTAAGACTGATTTTCACTTCTTTCGGGAAATCGAGAATCGGGATTTTGCGATTCAAAATGTATTGAAGAAATATTGTTCTGAGTAAATCCCAAATCCTGAAAGGTTAAAAATATGGTTAATTAACTCCTTTAGGGTTTTAAATTATCATGATTTAAAGTACTTAACAGAACATGCTTCTAGATTTTAATAACATTTGAGCTTCTTATCTTTAGTTATAACAAAGAAATGAAAACTTTTCGGGACTTTGGTACCGGTCTTTTGGACTGATAGTGAGGATTATATCTTATGAAAAACCGAATCCTGAAAGAGAAAAAATTTAGTTTTAAAGGTGAAAATTTTCAAACCTAGCTTTAACACCCCCAAAGAAGGCTAGGGAGCACTAGCACTCCTTGATAGTGGGTAGGGGAGCGATGGCCTCCAAAATTGACTTTTAAGTGGTTTTCTTCATGGAAAATGCTTTGCACTCTTCATCAGATGTTTTCTCTTCCTAAAACTAGTCTTTGAGGGTGTCTTAAGTTTCCTCGTGATGTCGTTAGAGACACGACATAGGCGAGATGGCAGTATGACATTTGCGACACTTGCGACACTTGTGGTCAATATGTGAGACTTATGACACTTGTAATGACGACACTTGTGACACTATTGAAGTGAGTAATTTTGATGTGTAACAAAGGCATCCACGTTGGTGAATCACATTGGCCATAAGCTGTCTGGATACAGATTAGAGAATAAATTAAATAAGGGGAGAAGAACTATGGGTTGGGGATGTGGCTTGCACAATGCAGACACAATTGCTAGCATGTCTATAAGTGCCATGGAGTCTAGACCTGTTAAATGCATTTTTTCTTTCCTTTGTGTTCATATGTGTCATCTCATGAAGATTTGGTGGCACACACTTTTTCTTTGTTGCCAGTGGTCCCCTTAAGGTATCAAAGCCCAATTTGGGAGATTGAGGAGTTAGGTCCACTCAACAGACCTTTGAATATCTACACAATATGCCCCATTATGTAGTTTCTAATCACATTTTCAAATATACAATAAAGGAAGTTGACATTATGTTAATGTTCATTCTTGAGCCTGCAAAGGAACATGTTTCTTAGATTGATCAACATGTATTGATATGTGAGTTTTTGAGAATCTGCACTTCTCATCAGATGATATCAACTTGGATTGAAAATAACTGGAAACTTCAAGGTATGCCTAAAATCAATGGTTTATCTAGAGGCTATTTTGTGGTTCTTTTTTGACATTAGTGTTGCAAAACTTAGATTCGACAATAACTATGCAAGGGTGTGAAAAATTAAAATTAGGAAAAACTAGGCAAAAAAATTTCAAGCAACAAAAAATGAATAAAATTTCATATATCTTCAACTCAAAGAAAATATCTTTGCCACTATCACCACTTTTTCCCTTTCTCTATAAGATAAATCATTGTTCTCTCTCCTGTAGATGAAATCAATAAGCCAACAAATAGAAAATGAGGCAAAAAATGGTTTTTATAGTGGAAATGCCACCCCTCTAGCACTTTTTTTCGAATAACTCAACCAACACTCAATTTTTTCATCTAAGCTATTTTTGGTGAATTTTTCAATCGACAACTCAAATACAGTTTGACTTGGTGATTTTTGTATGAGTTTTGCAACATTGTTTGAAATAACTAAGACAAAGAAGTTGTGTTTGAAAATGGGCCTTACTTCTTGAGTAAGATTGGTTTGTTTATAAAATAATACGGGATAATATTTGACCCTATGGTTGACACTTCCCTGATTGTTCAAGCTTGGATTAGGCTACTCAAGTTACCAATTGGTTATACTAATAACTTGCAAATCTCTTGAAGAATATATCTTTCCACTGGAGTATTCATAGAAATCCCCCTAAATATTGTTCCTGAAGTGCCTAAAGACTTCTACTTTGACTATCTTATAAATCATGTAAAAAACATCGTTAGCCAAAGAAAATCTCCTTTACAATAAAATAGTATATGTGGTTTCTAGATCCACTTGTTTATCTTGGAAAATGCTATAAAACACTAAAATTTATTAAAATATTACACAAAAGGGTCACTCAAGCTAGAACACTCTCATTAAATACTAGAATAATGAGGCTAGATAAATGAGAGTGCCACACATCTTCATACTCGCTCATGCAATCCCATGCAAGGTTCTGTTTGTCTTTTTCTCCTTTGGAACACTCACGAATATTATTCAATGACCTTTTTTAATAAAATATTAACACATGCTAAGATAAGTAGTAGAACACGTCCCTCAAGGGCCCCATGTCCATATCTTGCATGTCAGACATGTGACAGACTAGGACATGTGTCCCAAAACAAGACACATCCCAAACATGTGTCAAACACATGTTGTGTATTCTAGCATGGTAGGATACTTTCCTAGTGATTTGCCTAGATATTATTCACATTTCACTACCGTCCCATCATTTTTCTTGGGCACCATCCATTATTCCATCACATTTCAGTGTCACCTAGATATAATGTTAGATATTGTAATGTTTATTAGTAATAAACAATGTTCCACAGGCACGCGTCCTTGAGGGTGTGGTGTGCGCCCCCCACGTTTCCTATGCACCTAGGACGAGGGGGAATCTTGGGGAAATGTTTCCCCACGTCCCCCTTTTGGGGAAACACGTGGAGACTCAGGGGGGTACGTTTTCCCAGTGTGGGGGGTGATTTTCCTCAAAAGGGGTGATTCTGGGCGTCCCCCCTTGAAAAGGTGTACTTTTGGATGCACCCCCTCCAAAGGGGGACCCTTGGGCGTCCCCCCTAAATTTTTGGCTAATAAGACTTAAAAAAAAAATTTTTTTTATTAAAAAGTTAAAAACCTACCTCACATAGTGACATTCTGATTGATGGTCTCGATGAATTCATGCAACAGATGGATGCAGAGGACTAGTCAATGAGATTGACTCCTTGATGTTCATTTTATTTTTAATGTTCAATACCCATTTTTAATTTTCAATTGTAACTTTTAAGTCCTGACTCCAAATACTGATGACCTCATATTGAGTCTTTGACTCATCACTCTTTACTATTTTTTATTTTGAGTAATTTCAATTTACTATTTAAGACTTCCGTATCTATTATTTTTCTTAATACTAATTTAGTAATTAGATTCTAGAAGTATGAATGATGAATTTAAATCGATGTATACAATATTTTACTATATCTGTTTAATTTATGATTTATGAATCAACGTATTCCATTACTAAATCAGAATCAAAATCATTTTTGTTATTTATATCATTTACAAATTTGAATTTAGTACTAGTTTACTGTTTACTATTTACATTGCACAATGATGAATTTACATGGGCTGAATTGTTATTGTTGGGATTTTATCATTAATATTTATACTTTTTAAATAATTTTAGAGACAGGAACCCCTATGCTAGGGACCGCAATGTCCCCCCGCCCCCCATGAATTCCCCAAAATTTGGGGGTGCTCCCACACGCCCCCCCTGTGTGTCTCCCCACTCCCACGCACCGCTGTCCTAGAAACTTGGTGGAACATTGGTAATAAATGTATTATAGTAATGATGTAATATCATAAAGTGAAAATACGTCATATGCAATAAATGACATTAATGTTAAAAAGTAATTATGAAATTAGGTGAGTGGTTTCTAATGGGAATGATGGAACTTGCTAGACACACACACACAAACAACACCACTTTATCTAATCAAATAAAGATTGGTATAATACATCTCTCATTCAGACTCTCTCAAAGACACAATGATTGTGGCCCAGGGAAAATTCAAAGTATCGTGTCAAGACAAAGTTTGGCATATCAGAGAATTTGGAGAAAGAGGCAGAATTGCAAAGTCAAAGAATTAAAATCTAGTAAGACATCCATATGGCCAAGAAGAAGAATCTATATGGTAGCAGAGGTGAAATCAAATCTATACGACATTGCTTTGAAATTGTAGGGATCAATAATTAAAAGAATTCGTATGGCCATGAATTCTGTATAGTAATTTATGAAAGGTCCAATGAATTTGTATGTTGGAACTAAATCCGTATAACAATGAATTGAATTTGAAGTGTACAACAATAGGTCAACAATTCTTTACAATGAAAATAAATTGTATTGTGATTTAATTAAGGAGTACATATCTATAAAAAAATTGTACAACAACTCAAATAATTTGTATGAATTACACCAAAAAAAAACAACTCAATTAATTCGTACATCACTTGTGAATAATTCATATGACAATCGTGGTTAGATCAATCAAATCATATGACAATCAACAAAAAATAGCAGTGGCTCCATTAATTCATATGATGACTGTGAAGGTGGCTCAATTAATTCGTATGGTGGGTTATTGTGTTAATTAATGAAGTATATAGACAACAAAAGGTACACACATTTCTTTTTGAAGATATAAGAAGTATAATGTGTGAATGTGTATATTGTTGAAGTTGTTAGGGACCTAACCTCCCTAACCATTCACGTAGGTAGAATAATATATTTTCCATGTAATAAAGACTGATATTAATAAATAAGGCATAGTTAATAAGGTGAACAAGTAAAATGTAAGAATACCTAATAGAAGCTTCCGCTTCGAGAAAGATCTTCCTCTAGATTGTTCTTTTGGTAGATAGATTTAGTTTAAATAAGAGTCAAGGGCATGATAAGTCTTTGTCTTGAGAAATATTGTAATAGAGATCTTCTTTGCTGGAGGTTATCCCCTCGAAGAGGTGAACATTGCTACCATTTCAATAAAGGTATCATTTCAGTGTGCTATTCTCTCTATTCTATTGTTTTGTTGGTAATTTCTGTTATATTCCCGTTTTTGATTAATATCACATAACCAGGTGCATAACAAGTGGTATCAAAGCACTTTCCTTGGCAAGAATTGTGGGTTGTCTTTTTTTAGGGTAGAGATGTGTTCTGACGTCTTTAAACTACAATGATATATTGTTCAACGCATAAATCAGTGGTTGGGGAAGCATACACGTAGGAAATACAAGAGGTTTTTAACCTCACATTGTTGGACACCCTTGTAACCCCTGTTGGTACCCCTTTGAATGGTAGCACAGACAACATCCGTATTCAAACTTTCTCTTCCAAGTACCTCCAATATATTGGGAGCCACCCTAGGTATCCTAAAACAAACCATAGATCAACTGATCAACCGCATGACTGCTATAGTGCCACCAAGAACAACACTCAAGAAGATTCTCTCTAGTACTTGGGTAATCAGGTAGTATGGCTAAGGGTATAGTATAGCCTCCTTAGTTGGTGCCCTGAGATAATGGGCCGAATACTACTATTCGATCCCGCATGTATATCAAAGAGCTATAGTATAGGGAAAAACCTTGTCTATAGGAACCCCGAAAACCCTAACCCTTGGGACAAAAACATAACATAAAAGGAACATACAAGAACTATTGTCGTGCAACCTTGCCTCCTCCATTCAGTTTGCGAAATTACTACACATTTTTTCCTGTTAAGAATTTGGGCATTTCAACACTGCAGTATTATTCAGATCTGAGTATAAAAAAAAAGTCTGGGGCCTGCCCACACCCTTATTTGAGAACTATCCCATTGGATTCCACTTTTCGTCCCGATTGACGTGATAGCTATCATTTTTCAACTTTTTTTTGTTGTGGTCTTGACCCCCTTCCCAACACTCTTATTTGGGATCCATACCATTGGATTCCCCTTTTCGCCCTGATTGTTGTGATACTCTTCACTTGTAAACCCTTTTTTGTGTGGACCCACCCACCCCCTTCTTGTGTTCCCCTTTCACCATGGCCCACACCCGCAACCAAGACCTTCAATCATGCTTCAATGCCTTGTCATTTGATCTCTCCACAACCCAAAAGGAATTGCGGAAAATTAATGCCAATATTTCCACCATCAATTCTTCCATGCATTCCACTATAGATGCCAAAATGGAGACCTAAAATAAGACATGACAAAGGACCTCTCTGCCCACATGGAACACCAAATTGCATCCTTTGCTTTCCAAATCTTCTCCAAATTGAATATTCCTGGAGGCCTTCCCTCATCTGACCAAACTTTGCACCTCAAAGGTGATACTTCCTCCAATGCCCCGACTTTTCCATCCAATCACTTTCAATGTGACCTACGTCTTCCTAGAGTGGATGTGAACAAATTTGATGGCTTAGATCCCACGGGCTGGGTCACCCAAATGGAACACTACTTCTCTTTGCATGACATCACTGATGAGTTGGCCAAACTCCATTATGGTGTTATCCATTTGGATCTTGAACACTAGCAATGTTGGCAATGGTGTAAAAAGGCACACCAAGGGTATGTGGCTTGAACACAGTTTGTTGTAGATATTTATTACTGCTTTGAAACTGACACCTATCATTTAGGCTATTTGACCAATTTGAAACAAATTGGCCTAGTGGAAGAGTTTATAGTCGCCTTTGAGTAATTGACTTTCAGAATGGAGGGCATGCCATATGATTGTTTTAGGGAATTCTTTATCGGTGGTCTCAAGGATGAAATACGTGCCCATGTCCTCATGGCTCGCCCTCAGACTTAGTTGGAAGCTACTAAAGGAGCCAATGAAGCACAACAAGTAGTCTCATCCCAAACTAGAAAAACACCCTTTATTCCTCACCCGAAACCCAACCTTCCAGCCCCTCCTGCCAATCCCCTCAAGATCTAGAAATTGACTCGGGTCGAAATGGTTGAACGCCAACTTAAGGGTCTTTGTAATAATTGTGATGACAAGTATTTTCCGGGGCACAAGTGTAAGGAACATAAGCTTTTTATGGCTATGTCTGAGGATGTTTCTGAAGAAGAGGCAGAGGCTTCCCCTATACCTAAGAAACCCCCACCAACTAATCTTAATCCTCCCTCTTATCCACAAGAAGTTGAAACACTGATTTCGCTGAATGCACCCACGAGTTTCTTTTCTCCCCAAACCTTCAAGTTAATTGGCTATGTTATAGCACAAATTGTAGGTTGGGAAAATCCTGACCCAATGAAAAAATCAAGTGCTATAACTTGGGAATCCTACACCCAATGTCACCTCGATGTAGGTCCCACACTTCAAGGGTGACTAGGTCACTCTAGGGAGGCAATCCCGATGACCCTAGGGGGAATGCAATGGTGATGGATAGAGATGGAAGTGGAGCCCCTAGAGGTCAAATATAAACATAGTGAAATGTGGGAAGAGATGCCTTGTAAGTCAAGTGATTGTTGCCCCAAAAGTATAATACTTCTCTAGATGATTGTACCTTCCCGAGACACAAGAAAATCCAACCTGCAATGATATATGCTAGTATGGATTAGCAAGTTAAGATTGTTGTCCCTAATTTGCAACAATGGATGGAAATTTATATCAACAAATAAATCATTTGAATCAACATACAAATATCTAAACTAGTTGAACAAATCAACATCAAGATTAGCAATGAAAAGAGGTTGAAAATGGCACTTAAGAGGCAAGAGAAGATGGCTATTGTAAAGATGCATTTTCTAAAAAAAATTGCAGCCTTATGGATGTAGATTTGAATACTTATATCAGAAAATTACACCATCAAAATATTCCAACAGTTAGCAAAAAATATGTGCCCTAGTTAGTAGAGTAAATGAACAAAATTTAAGAGTTAGTCCAGGGCTAGTTTAGGAGTTAGGATTAGTTATCTATCTAGGTTAGATCAACCCTAATGGCTGTAGGTTAGGGTTTTTAAAAACAAGTAAAGTAGTGGGAGAGAGGAGATGCCCTAGTAGGGGAATTATACTCTCAATGTAGCAAACCAACTTCAAGCAAGAGATCATTCAAAATATAAAAATTCATGTTTCCCAAGGCAATGATTTTATATCTCCAATGCAAAAAAATAGATGACTAGTGCCTTTACTATTGGGTTAAAGGAGTCAAATAAATGAACTAGAGATGCTACTTCCTTGGGGGTGTAAATCCTCTTAATTCGCAAGGAAATTATCTCTAGTTAGGGTTTAAGAATGCGGGGTGTAAATCCTCTTACTTCATCAAACAAACCCTTGCAACATCAATGAACTTTAAGTAATAAATGATGGAGACTAGAGTGGGGGTGTAAATACTCTTACTTCCCACTTAGCTCCTAGCACAAAAATCCTTGAATTGAAAAAATGATAGCATAAGAGTAAAAGATGATACCAAAATCAAGAAAGATGCTAAGATAATCCACCATAAAAGCTAGAAAGCATTTCTCCAAGGCTAGCGCCTTACTCCTCCATAAACCATTTACAAGAGATAGTCATAAACAAGTGCACAAGAGACAAATATATACAAGTATAGAGAAAATTTCAGATCAAGTCCTCTCACAAGAGGGAGAGTTATGTTAAAATGAGATCTTATGATCTCTTATTTATACAAAATGTCATGTCCATATATTAAGGAGTAAACCAAAAGACTAGGGGTCAACAACCCTAATCTTTCCCCCTTTAACAAAGTAATATGAAACAATTCATTTAAAGTTTCACTTTTGCACAAAAAAACCCTAATTTTACATCGATGTCACCCCTTTAGGGGACATTTTTCCACATTGGACAAGTCGTTGGTGTTGGAGAAGCTATGGTAGGCCTCCAAAGGGCACATATCAAGCATATATGCAATCTCCCCATGGCCAAGGTCTCATCCTCCTCAAGACATCCATGTGTCAATGTGTGGCAACACCACCACCAAACCCTAGCCCCCAAGTATGATGTCAAGCTCAAAAGGAGGATGTTTTTCCCCTCCTAGGAAAATTGTTTGGCATGTGAGGGCTGGGCTAGCTCTTTGTTAAGGTCCTAACCCATACATAGGTATATCAATGTATTCAGATGTAATAAAGGTCAATATTAATGTGACCTTTCAATAAAATAGAATAAGGCAGATGTAAGAAGACCTAATAGAAGCTTCCGCTTCTAGAAGGATATTCCTCTAGATGCTTCTCTTAATAGACATATTTAGTATAAATAAGGGTCGAGGGTATGGAAACCCTAGCTTGGAGATTATTGTAACAGAGCATTTCTCGACTGGAGGTTGCCCCCTCGAAGAGGCTTGTGAACATTGATTTCTGAATCGAAGTGCTTTTCTATTGCTATTTCGTATATCATTTCTATGTATTGTGAAGATTATGCTGGATATTTTACTATTATTCTGCCATTTCTAGCATTTTATTTCTATTCTGCATATTTTATATATCTGGGTATCTTGCCAGTGGTATCAGAGCAAGTGGTATGTAGCCGTGCAATCCGCAATGGCGGAAGTCAAACATGAACTGACCACCCAGCTTGAATCTATGCATCACTCTGCACCAAACTCAAGCTCTCCACCGATGACTCTTTTTGTGAGGCACATAAAAAGACTGAAGGTGAAACTTCTTCCCATTCCTTTCAACCCCATCGCTTTCAAAGGGACATATGCCTTCCACGGGTGGATGTAACCAAATTTGATGGCTCGGACCCCACTGGTTGGGTCACACAAATGGAACATTATTTCTCTCTCTACAACATTACAGAT
>JZKD02S0642097.1:0-15643 GCA_000966675.3 Picea glauca
GTCATGTTGTGCCAATAGACACTACTTTTGATATGTCCAGTCTAATATAAATAAAGGTAAATTCCCCATTGAGGAGTCATAACACAAGCGTGAGTTTGGAAATTTCAGCAAGTACTTGTTATGGGGCTGAAGTGGGCACCTCTCTTGGGCGCTAGCCTTCTAGGTTTTGTGAGCACCCTTTTGTGTGCTAGGTTTATGGTTTGGGAGGTCTTTCTCTTGAAGAATATAGCAAAGGATTGGTTGGGTTTTCTTCCCTTGTTGAGAAGGGTTTCCCAGGATATTTCTTGTGTACTTGTGCATGGTGTTTTATTCTTGTGATCTTGGTTACTACAACAAATTGTTTATGGTGTAACTGCAATTATCTATGGTTCAAGTAAAATGATAAAATTGGAATAAACTCCATGCTTGAGCCCAACTTATTGAAAAATCAACATCTTTCATGGTCTATTCAATCTCATAGTATGGCATCTCCCTTTTTCCAAGGTAAAACTCTCTTTTTTCTCTCATGTAAAACCTCCAAAAAAAAACCTCCTCTTTTTCTATTCAAATTTCCTCTCTTGGCATGAGCTAAAAGTGGCAAAAAAATCCTAATCCATCTTCTCTTAGTTACCTAAATCTAAAAGATTATTAAGTCCACCTTTCTTATCTACAATTAAACTATAGACTATAAAAAATATAAATAATTCAACATTATACATTCAACATATATACATTCTCTTGAACCCCTTACCTTTCACCTAACCCTTTATATACATTCCCTTGAACCCCTTACCTTTCACCTAACCCTTTATATGCATTCCCTTGAACCCCTTACCTTTCACCTAACCCTTTAGTTACTCATTCTAAACATCTTTTATATACACAAAACACAATTATATTACTACCTAAACTAGCTTGAGAGTAATGTTTTTAAAAAAAGGTATTAACCTTAATGATAAAAGACACATATTTTATAATGAAGAAAAAAAAAACAAACAGACCAACGTACAAACATACTACAAATTTTCAATAGGTTAATGATACATCTTTTGAAAGATGCCATGAAGATAAAGAGCAAAAGAACATGCAAATGATTACTAATCTATTATTATATTATATTATTATATTGTTTTACGAAAAGTTATAAAACTGATAAACTTAAAAGATTTTTGTCTGGCTGAAGTTTAAATTTATTTTTATGAAATGTTTAATTATAATTTTTTTTTTTTTTAAATAATATCTAAAACTAAATTTAATAAAATTTATACTTGAGTAAACTGGTCCATCATAAATAACATGCATATTTTTATACCATCACAAAAAAAAAAATGATCATCGAACAAGTCGACATGACTATGATAGAAACCAAAGTGATGCCACAAAGGTGATGGACACATTTGGACGTTGAGTGCCATAATGACAGGCATAGCAAGCAGGAAGCACCGACATAATGACAGAGACATAGCAAAGCAGGAAGCACCGACGAACTCATAGTCATAGCATTAATGAGTGCATCAAACCAGTTCGGAACCATTCATTCTTCAAGAGAGTACAAAAATGACTTCGTGGATATTTTGAGATGTAACTTGCATAGGCCCCATCAAATGGAAGAAAATAATGCTCATGTACGGTGCTAGACATCTCCATTTAACTCACGTTATATGATAAAGGTATGATAAAGGTGTTTGATGAGACAAAAATTAAGCATCTGGTTACAAGTGATTTAAGTGATGGGCGTTGTTTAACTATTTTTTGAAATGGTTTTTTTCGTTTGAATTTGGTGATATAAATTTATATGAAATCATTATTTTTTGTTATTTACAATTCATATTTGAATGTAGAAATAGATTCAGCATGGTGAAAAATCCTAAGGTACTTTAATTATACAGAAATAATCACTTAAATTTAGGAATCCAACAATTTCTGATTTTGGACAAATGTCCCCTAAAAATATAACCTAAAAAAAAATATTTTATAGAACATTTAAACTACTACTTTAAACATATATTATTGAATTTAAAACAAATTCAAATCCAACATGTATACTCAATCAAATTCAAATCCAACATGTATACTCCTAGTTATGTAGCATTCAATATTATATATTGGTGGATATTGGTTGCTTTTTGATAATTAGTTAGTCAAAATATTTTAGTTTGAATCATTTATATTAAAATTTGATAAATAAAATTTAAAAATTCTTAATTATGTAGCATTCAATATTATATAATAGGGTGGATATTGGTTGCATTTTGATAATTAGTTAGTCAAAATATTTTAGTTTGAATCATTTATATTAAAATTTGATAAATAAAATTTTACAAAAAAATTAAAGACAATTTTATTTTTTTTAAATTATTTTTTTATTTTAATCTTAAGGTAAGAGATTGACAAAATAAAAAATGAAACATTGATGTATTTGATGTTTGTTTTGAAAAATGTAAATTAAAAATATCAAATTTTAAATAATTAATTAAGTTTAGCTTAAATGATGTATTTGATGTTTGTTTTGAAAAATGTAAATAGAAAATATCAAATTTTAAATAATTAATTAAGTTTAACTTAAATGATTGTTGTAATAGATGTTATTTTCCCACTTAAGTTTATCCAAAATACTATTATCAAAGAAGTGTAAGTGAATTTTTACACAAAATCATTTCATTAAAAAATCAAACTTTAACACTAATATTTTATTTTATGCACCTTTTTCTTTCTTAAACAAATATCTTTAAACAAAACACACATAAAAAAAAAAATAGTAAGTAGTAGAAATAACAATAATAATAAGCATTATATTTAATGAAAAATAATATAACTTATTATCATTTTATTATAGTTTATGATTATTTTAAACATTAGATTATGAAAAATAATGTTTAAAATAATCATAAACTATAAACATTAATGTTATATACACCAATTTAGTTTTAGTGGAAGGTAATCATCATCATCATCAATATAATTTATGTTATTTTATATCTTTGAAGACAAAATTATATTACTTCATCACCAAAACTTTGTAAAATTATAATCTTTAATTTATAAAAATTTGTCAATTAGTTAAATTTAACTTTTAAACTTTTGTATTGCTTGGTATTGTAATGTATGCAAAGAAAATTCCATGTAGATAGGAGAGGAAGATAATATCATTTATTTTAAGAAACAAATTATGGAATTAGGAGGAAGAAGATATATATAGATAGATTTAAAAAGGAAGAGGACAAAGATTAATAAATAGAAAAAGCTTATAAAAGTTTAACATTATGATGGTACTTAGAGAGAGATGTGTAATTCTTTCCTTGCTCATGTAGTTGTATTGATAGTTGCTTTCTATTTCTTAGTACACGAGATATGTGTAATTTTTCTAATGTTTAATATGAAGTTGACACATGACATTTAAAAAAATATTTCAAAGTGGGTCATAAATTAAATATTTCAATATAAGTAAAATATCTCAATATAGACTTTATAAATATATAATGTGATTGAAAGTAAAAAAAAAAATCTTATTACCCAAATAGATGCTTTCTAAGAGTATGAGAGAAATGTGTAATTTATAGTTAAAACATTTCATTTATCTATTACATTTTTCCAATAGAAAATTAGCTCAAAATTATATTAAGATATATATATTTTTACATAATATCATCCATAGCCAAGGCCAATCTTAACATGACTGATAATAAGCTTTGGTAAAAAGGAAGTAGCAGTCATTGTTTCATACAGTCCCTCAAGGAGACATAGTACTCAAAAAGAAAAACCATCAAAGGAACACACACTCAAAATGGTTATGTTCAATCTCAACTAGAAACTAGAAAAAACTATCTTGAAAAATAGGAAAATATATATCAGAACATAGCCAGATGATTCAGTGGTCCTGCTCCTCCAGGTTCCCATAGATAATAATTTATTTTCCCTTCATTCTCAAGAAGAGCGTGTTCAGAAAGTTGGTCTGCCTCTTTGTTGAATTCTCTGTAGATGTGGTGGAAGCTAATGGCCTGAAAGTTTTTTATAAGATCTTTTGTTCTAATCTTCCAACCTTCAATAGCACAAGCCTGTAGTTGTCCTCTATCATTAAGCCAATCTACAATTACTCTGGAATCACCCATAGCTTGGATTTTTGGGAGAGATAGATGACTAGCTAAAGTAAGAGTGGCCCAAATACCCAAGAGCTCAGCCTTAGTATTTGTTCCTTCACCATTGTTTAGATACCATCTATAAACTAAGGAATCAAAAGTTTTAATAACCCCCCCTGCTCCACATACTTTCCTATCACTCTGAGTTGATCCATCAAAAAAGGCGATAGAAAATCCATCTGAATGAGTGACTCGACATTCTCTTATAGGAACGAAAACTTGTGGCGAAGGTTGATGCTTGTAGAGTCTTGGGATCTTAATAATCACCGAGTGAAAGGAAGGGGCAACACTTTCGAATATAGCTCTGTTCCTTTCGATCCAAATAAACTAGCAAATAGTAGTTGCAAGAGTTGGAGAGACAGTTTTATCTTTAATCCATATATTAAAACAGTCTGACAGTGACTTACCTTCCCAATTCCTTTTTAGTTTTTGAGTAGATTTGATTCTTTCCCAAACCTTCTTTGTAAACAAACAATCAATAAAAAGATGATTGATATCCTCTGAATTGCTCTTACATAAGACACACAGGCTTGGGCCTTCCCAACCCTTTCTCTGTAAGATGTCCCAAGTTTAAAAAAATTGATCCATCAGCAACCAGATGAAAAGTTTGATCTTAAGTTGTAGATCCCACTTCCATATTTTGTGTCTCCAACTATCCAGAACTGGAAGATTAATAGTAGAAAAAAGAGCCAAATAAGCACTTTTAATAGATAGAGTGCCCAAAGAGTTACCTCATGTCCACAAAAGTTGGTCTGCGGTGTCCCTGATCGTTGTTCCAGCTCCTATAAGTGATTTTTGATAAAGATCCCATTCTTCTCCAAGGATACCATTCAATTCCAGGTCTGTGCTCCCGATCCAGTTCCCAATAAAATCAGGAGAATCTTGTTGATCCTTTGCTTGGGCTAGAACCATAATCTTTTTCTTCTGAAGATGTTCAATAAGTTCTAGGGAAAGAAGGGATCTAACACCCAACCCCAAGATATGATCTCTACCTAAAGAGATAAGGTGACCAGATCACGGCAGCCAACTAAGCCAGTGAGTAATGAGATGAACAAACTTTAGGAGGCTATTCCAAATCGTGGAGGTAGAGTTTTGTTTAAAGGTGGCAGATCGAAACCAATTGATAATGGTTGTATTATGAAGATTTTTATCCTTTATAATTTTGTGCCAAATGTCGTCGCAATTAAGGACACGCCAGAGAGTGTTTGCATTCAGATTTGTATTGAAATGTATTAAGTTACGAAAGCCCCATTCGCCACAGGATGTAGGATGAGATAATACATCCCACTTGCAAAGGTGGTAGTGATTGGTTTCATTGTTCCCCTTCCACAGGAAATTGAACATTATTTTACGAATTTGTTTAAGAACTGTGCGTGGGATCAACTCCAAAGACATCCAGTAAATCGGTTGACTCTCCAGGACCGATTTGAGAAGGATATATTGACTGCCCAGAGATAACCACTTATTGCACCAGAGGCCAATCTTTTTTTCCATTTTGATTAGTAACCAATTCCAATTCGCCGCCCGCTGCGCACCGGTCTTTAAGTGATATCACAAATATTTGAAGCATGTGACCAATGCTGAAAAAGTATAAGGTAGGAAGGATCTAAAAGGAGTAAGATCTGACTCCGATAAACCTTCATTATGTAGGGTTTTTTTTTTAACATTAACTTGAAGTCCCAAGGCTTTACAGAATAAAACAATAAGTTTATCAATTTCCAACCACTCTTGTAAATCAGCCTTCGTCAAGATTAAGACATCGTCCAAAAAGAAAAAATGGAGTATGTTAAACATTCTGGAAACTTTAATACCAGAGAGCTTATTCTCCTCTTTGCTCTTCTTTAATAAGAGACTGATTCCTTCCATTACCATGATGAATATTTACGGGGAAAGTGGACAACCCTGACACAAACCACGACCACTCTAGAAGAATTATGTAGTCTCACCATTGATTAAAACAACATAAGTAGGAGAAGTAACGCATCTCATAGTCCACTTTGTCACTTGAATGCCAAAACCCACTTGAATTAAAATCATCCTGAGAAGATCCTAATCTATACAGTCATAAGCTTTGCGCAAATCCAGTTTGAGAACCAGAGATTTTTTTTTCTTTTTTGTTATACTATGTAGGCATTCATGAGTTGTACCAATAACATCTTGTATCCTCCTTCCTTTCAAAAAACCTAATTGTTCCTATGAGAGGTTGCTAGACAGGATAGGCTTGATACGATTGGTGATGACTTTAGAAATCAATTTGTAGCACAAATTGCATAAAGAAATTGACCTAAAATCCTCGAAGGATGTAGATTTGTTTTCTTTTGGAATAAGGGCGAGGAATGTCGAGTTTAAGATTCATGTTATAGACCCATTTTTCCTTGAATTCTCAATCATCTGAACAAGGTCTTCGCCAACCAAATAAAAAAAAGTTGTAAAGAATTCCATTGTCCAGCCATCATGGCCTGGACTCTTGTCTCTTTTGAATAGTGATAAGACATATTTTATTTCATCTAAAGTAACTGGTTCATAAAGAGTATTTTCTTCCTCATCAAATACCACCCTGGAGAAAAGATTAGTTACTTGTACCTATTCATTTGTATAGGAAGTAGAGTGGGGTTTGAAATTGTTTTTGAAGTACTGTATAGTCGCATCCTTAATTTTTTTTGGACCTGAGTGACCATTTCCATCTTCATCAGTAATCTCCCAAATATGCTTGTGAATGTGTCTATGGTTTGCAAAATGGTGAAATTTTTTTGTGTTTTGATCACCACTTTTAACCCAGATCTCTTTGCTTCGTTGGCGCCATTTTTCTTCGTTATCTCGAAGAATCTTGTTCCTTTCCATCTCTAAATTGCCAAGAAGAATTTCTTTTTTCAATTGAGAGTAATCATCTACAAAACTCAGAAAAGTATCTCTACTCTGTGACTCTAAAGATTCCATGCGTTGATGTACTTTTCTATCTCTCTGTTTCACCCAGTCTTTAGTCTTCCTTTTTAGTTCCTTTAGCTTCCAACCCAGTCTACATTGGCTGCCCAATTCTATATTGAATTTAGGGTCCTTCCAGACCTGAAAAACTATCTCTTTATAATCCCCGTCTAGCAACCATAGGGGATTGATTTTAAAAGGATACGCTCTATACTTCGACGAAATTTCCAGCTGTAATATTATAGGATCATGATCATAAATGAATGGATACTCCACCCAAGAGTGATAAAGGTTGCTTGCAAATAATAAACCTTCAGATACTATGCATCTGTCCAATCTCTTTGCAATAGCATGAACTCCTAGACGACCATTGCGCAAGGTAGGAACCACCTTGTCTGGTCATAAGTCCATTAAACTCTTTGATTGAAATAATAACTTGTAATAACTTGCTTATGAACCAGAAGAATTAGATCCTCCCCAAACCTCATTAGACAATAGAGTAATATTAAGATCTCCTGTTATGATCAAATTATCAAGAGATAGTAGACCACTATCCGCCACTAGGTCCCAAAAGGCATGTCGATCCGAGCACGACCCATAAACATTAAGAAGTGAAAGTTGTTTCTGGCTAGCAATGACTTTGCCTGTCATCAGAATACCACTGTAGGTGAGAAGTGGTTTTAAATAAAAAATATTAGCATCCCAAGTGACCATTAATCCACCAGAGGTACCAAGAGAATTAATAGCACAAGATACCCAAGAAGGACATAACGTATTCATAAAATCTCTAGCTTTATGTTCATGAACTAAAGTCTCTTGTAAAAATATAATCTCCAGACAGACACGATCCAAAAGACAATGAAATGAGGAGGCTTTAAGGGTGCCCCCTACCCCTCCGATATTTAAAGAAAGTAGGATCATTATTTTGCCCTTGCTAGGGCCTTCATTTCTCTAAGTTCCCCACAATCTGTGGCAGAAGAATCATTATCAAAAGTATGATTGGTCACACCTGCCAGTTTTTTTCGAGAGCTACAAGTCTTGATAGGAGAGTGTTCGATGCCTAAACCTCTTGACCAATAAAACTCCTTCCCTGTCCCTTCCACTCAAGAGGTAGAAGTACTGGGTTTCCCCCCACCATTGGAATCATCAAAGACAGAATTACCCATGTAGACTGGTAAAGGAACAATTGACTTATGGTCACGAATGAAAGGAAGAAGAGAATCAAGTACAACAAACAAAGAAGAATCATTTTCCTCTGATTCCCTACAACCAGGAATCACAGGATTCACATCCGACAAAGACACTAGCGGGGAGGAGGCGACTTTCAACTGACTTTGCTCTAAATCATTAGGAGAATAAACTGGATGAGGAGCCGAGATAGGGACATGGGTAAATGATCCAGATTTGGATCCAGGAGCTTGATGGGGCTTAGAAAGGCATAAAAATCAAAGCTCTCATAATGGCTTCAAAACGGATGTATGTGTAGGCCTCATCGATATGAACCCAATGCAACTTGAACGGGCTCAAACAAACATCGTATTCTCCCATTATGGCGATCTATTTGTTTTTCCAAACAGGAAAAAAAATGGTGACTATACAGTCCGTACAGTGCCACATGGCAGCTGACTGTACAATTCGTATGAACATACAACTGACGTGGCAAGAACAATTGGCAGGTTGACTGGGTGTACAGATGTTGACATGGCAGTTTGATTGGGCATACAGATGCTAATGTCGACAGGACAGGTGGACCAATCGAGAGGTGACATGTGTCACCACTGCAAGGGTGACACGTGGCATGCCTG
Source organism: Picea glauca (assembly GCA_000966675.3). NCBI lineage: Eukaryota > Viridiplantae > Streptophyta > Pinopsida > Pinales > Pinaceae > Picea > Picea glauca. Next base: position 8,843 of record JZKD02S0642097.1, read on the forward strand.
TACAACTTACGTGGTAAGTACGACACATGGAAAATATGTTGACAGGGAAGATGATGTGGCAGCTTGGAAAATCCATTTTGGACACTTGGCGTCCAGGTGGATGAGTGACGTGGTGCCACGTGGCCCAGACATGGGCTGCCACGTGGCACCCATGGATTGGTTCGTGGGTTTGTGTAAAAGTGTTGGATCGCGAGGGATTTGAACCCACGACCTCTCGTATCAGCTAATGCCTTGGGCAGGTTGGGCTATCCAACCCACCTCATGGTGGTCCTTGTTATACAAAGGGCACAACTTCTATTTAAAGTTGCATGGTTGGTAAATCTAGATGGAAAAGGGATGGGGCTTAGCCCCCAGCCCTCGACGCAAATGACCACACGACCGTTCACCTAACCACTCGACTAAAATTTACTTTGGCGCGTTTTCATTGTAGTTCGCTCTAGAATAGGGTCCGAGTGTCAACACATGACCTTGCCAAATGTCCTGGCTCCATAAGTCGTTGGTGCGAGAAGTGGTTAAGGGATAGTCGTTGGTTGCGAGGATACTCCATACAACTAGAACCGGGGTATAACGGATAGCGCGAGAGCGTAGGAGCTAAGGTTGGTCGGTCGGGCTAGCCCACTAACCAGGGCGCTAGTCCAATGCTTAAATGTGGGCTAGAATCTTGGGGGGCCTAACAATGAGCGCACAGGACTAGACTATGGCCACATGCGCCATCAGCACAGGACCAGGGTCAAGAAGTAAGGGGCCAACGCACCAGGAAATAATGCCTGGCCACATGTAGACACCTAATATGACTAGGGGCCGGATCTCCAGGGGGTTGCGCCCAATATTATTCATATAGTGGGTTTTTAACTTTATTAAAAGATTTTTTAAATGATTTTATAAGCAGTTTTGGAGATTTTTAGCCAATATTGGGGGATATTGGGCCCTTTTTTAGGCCAGATCTTGGGAGGAAGTTGGGAGATGGTTACCAACTTCATATATATATAAACCAGGCCTTCTTGAGGCCATGGAGGAGGTTTAGAATAAATTTATGCTGCCAAATTGTTAAGCCAAAGCCATTGTCATGCAGGGAAGCTATTAAGGAGCGCACCTTTGCGGGCCATTTTTGGGAGCTCCGGTCATCTGATTTGGGTGTCGTCAGTTTTGATGGGTTCATGAGATTTGGTAGAACATGACCAGCTCATTGTTGTAACCTTTTGGCACTATCGTGATGTACTTGTAAATATTTGAGCATAAATAAGCAAAGCCCACTGAGACAAGGCCCGAAGACGTAGGCGAGATTGTCGAACTCCGTTATCACATTGGTGTTGTGGTTTGTTGGTGTTTGTGCTTTAATTCAGATCTACATATGTGTATATGGTTGTTATGATTCTTCTATACTTCTTCTTCTTTCTTTAAGCTTCCTAATTGGTTACTAAACACATGCTTAATAACTCAACCATAGTTGTGTAAAAGATCATTTCGGATCAAGTGGTATCAGAGCTAGTTGATGTTTGGAATTTGAGTTTGCATGTTAACCAAGGAAGAGCTCATCTCAAGGAAGAAAATGGCATCTACAGGAGGACTTTCTCAAGATGAGAAGGAATTCATAAATTCAGTGTTTTCCATGGTCGAGATGGTGAAAGTGTTGTATGAAGACTACTTGGAATGAAAGAGATCGGTTCAAGAGAAATCTTCAAAGAACAACAAAGGCAAAGAAGGATTGAAGAAAGTGCCTTCTACATCTGTTTTAGAAAACATATATGAGGTATGCAGTGAAGGTCATTCATCAAATTCTCTATATTCCCGTGAAGATGGTTTTGGTGCTTTTGAAAAACATACAAGAGGTATAGGTTTGAAATTGCTAACCAAGATGGGTTATGAAGGAAAGGGCCTTGGAATTCAAGGCCAAGGTATCATTAATCCTATTGTGGTTGTGGATAGGCCTCGATATGTAGGATTGGGATATGACGAAGTGGATATTGGAGCATCCTCCAAGATGAGTTCCAAAACTTTGGAAGCAAGTAATGCTTCAAATGGCCAGCCTAAATCATTGCAGGATTGATTCACGAAGGGAAATGGCGTATCATTCCAAGTTTGTGATAGTGAATACAAGTAATCTCCAAAACAAGGTGAAGATCAACAAGGAAGGTATAATGGTCATGGTTTTTCTAATTCTCTTTTTTATTATAAAAAGCATAATCATGTAATCCAAAACTTGTGGAATATGTATCCATGTACTTTTTCTCATTCACCCAAGCATTGTGTTGCCAAGTGTTGGAAGAGAAAAATTTGTACAGGAAACCTATGTCGACCAGGAGGGAAACACGACATAAATACTCAACTCCACAATGGAAGAAAGAGAAGGGTAAACAGGTCTAGATGCCAAAAACTCAGTGCACCTATTGCAACAATAGTGGACATCAAAAGACTAATTGTTGGAAGCTTAATCTAGAGCTTCATCCAAATAAGGACAAAAGGATTACACATATACTCATGAAGGAAGAAATATTACCATTGAAGCAAGAGGAACACCGTGAAGGAAAGAAAACAACCACTTGGTTTTGCCATAAGTGGATGTCACAACTTCATTGTATTTTGCTTCCATTAATGTAATCACACATGTTGAAATGATGACCTGTTATAACATCATTTATGTACAACATCGTGTTTTGTTTTCGTTCTTATGAGTATGTAATCAGTCAAAGTCCATTTTTGTAACCTTTTGGGGACCAAAAGGTCCTTAGTGGGGAGTTGTGATCCATATTTGGATCCAGGAGCTTGATGGGGTTCATAAAGGCCTTAAAATAAAAGTTCCTGGAATGGCTTCAAAACAGACGTGTGCGTAGGCCTCATCGATACGAACCCAACACAACTTGAATGGGATAAGACAGATGTCATATGCTCAAGTTATGGCGATCTGTTCATTTTTCCAAACATGCAAAAAAATGGTGATTGTACAGTCCGTACAGTCCCACGTGGCAGCTGATTGTACATGTCGTACGGTCATACAACTGACGTGGCAGGCACAGTTAGTAGGCTGACTGGGCATACGGACACTGACGTGGACAGGACAGGTGGACCAATCGAGAGGTCACACATGTCACCACTGCAAGGGTGACACGTGGCACGCCCGTACAACTTATGTGGAAGGTACGACACGTGGTAGACACGCTGACAGGACAGATGATGTCACAGATTGGAAAATCCATTTTGGACACTTGGCATCCAGGTGGACGAGTGACGTGGTATCACGTGGCCCAGAGATGGGTTGCCACATGGCACCCATGGATTGTTCATGGGTTTGTGTAAAAGTGTTGGAGCGCGGTGGATTTGAACCCGTGACCTCTGGTACGGGCTAATGCCTTGGGCAGGTCGGGCTAGCCAGCCCACCTCGTCCTGGTCCTTGTTATACAAAGGGCACAACTTCTATTTAAAGTTGCATGGTTGGTAAATCCGGACGGAAAAGGTCTGGGGCCTAGCCCCCAACCCTCGACGCAAATGACCACACGATCGTTCACCTAGCCACTCGACTAAAATTTACGTTGGCACATTTTCGTTGTAGTTCACTTCGAAATAAGGTTCGAGTGTGAACACATGACCCTTCCAAATGTCCTGGTTCCATAAGTTGTTGGTACAGGTAGTGGTTAAGGGATAGCCGTCAGTTGCGGGGATACTCCATACGACCAGAACTGGGGTATAATGGATAGCGCGGGCGCATAGGAGCTAGCATCAATTGGTTGGGCTAGCCCTCTGACCAGGGCGCTAGTCCAGGGATTAACCATGGGCTGGAATCTCGGGGGGCCTAACAACGGGCGCAGAGGACTAGACTATGGCCACATGCGCCATCAACACAAGACCAGGGCCGAGAAGTAAGGGGCCAGTGCACCAGGGAATAACGCCTAGCCACATGTAGACACCTAATATGACCAGGGGCTAGATCTCCAGGGGGTTGCGCCCAATATTATTCATATAGTGGGTTTTTAACTTTATTAAAATATTTTTTAAATGATTTTATAAGCAGTTTTGGAGATGTTTAGCCAATATTGGGGGATATTGGGCCCTTTTTTAGGCCAAATCTTGGGAGGAAGTTGGGATATGGTTACCAACTTCAGATCTATATAAACCAGGCCTTCTTGAGGCCATGGAGGAGGTTCATAACAGGTTTATACTGTCGGATTGTTGAGTCAAAGCCATTGTCATGCAAGGAAGCTATTGAGGAGCGCACCTTTGCAGGCCATTTCTGGGAGCTCTGGTCATCCGATTTGGGTGTCGTCAGTTTTGATGGGTTCATGAGATCTGGTAGAACACGACCAACTCATTTTTGTAACCTTTTGGCACTATCATGATGTACTTGTAAAATTTCAAGTAGAAATAAGCAAATCCCACTGAGATAAGGCTCAGAGACATAGGCAAGATTGTTGAACTCCGTTATCACATTGGTGTTATGGTTTGTTGATGTTTATGCTTTAATTCAGATCTGCGTATGTGTATATGGCTATTATGATTATTCTATACGTCTTCCTCTTTATTTAATCTTCCTAATTGGTTAATAAACACATGCTTAATAACTCAACCATAATCGTGTAAAAGATCATTTCGGATCAGTAATTGGAAAATCTATAGAGGAGGAATAAGTTAAGATGGTCTTTGACTGAGTCAAGATGATTGAATCAAGGCTAACATAATATCTTGTCATCGAGGTTGATAAGGATTTATTAGTCATACTAGGTAAAGGTTCCCTTGAGGTCAAACGCTTAAGCCAACCCGAAGAATCCAATGCCTCACTCTCCCAAGAAGTTAAAGAATCATAAAGAGTGGGACAATAGGTTTTTAGCTTACCTGAAAGAGTATCCAATGGCTCAAGTTGGTCGTCCGTTCCGGACAGGTAATGCAGGTCACCTGAACCAAAAATATCCACAACAGGGGAACAATCCGTCACGTTCCAAATACTTTGAAAATCATCCACATCCTCAGCAATCATCGGCCCCTTACAGTCCCGTCAAAGGTGTCTCGTACAACGACATAGACTACATCAGAAAGGTATTCCCATATAGTCTAGTCGCTGAAGTAACCTACGACCATGCCATTTGACCTCAAGAACCTCTGGTAAACCATGATGAATGTCCACCTCCACTAGAATTTTTCCAACCTTTCTTGTCGGGGCTCTTAAAGAATGATAGTCTACCGAAATGAAAGTACCCAAAGCATCGTATATGGCTTTGAGAGCTCCTTCATTCCACAGGTGAACAGGTAAACCAAGCAAGAGTACCCAGAGATGCCTCTGTGGGAAATAATCTATATTAGGATCAAAAGCGACCCTCCACCTCTTTAGCATAATGTTGCTACCTCCAAAAACCCAACGAGATTCCCGTAATAGGATAGTGTCCTCTGGAGTTCGACAAATAAACCCCAACCAACCCTTCGCAAGATATAGAACCTCTGGCAAGTAACCTAAGGTAGGAGTCCAAAATTTCTCCATCCACACCTGAAGAGGTTCCTATGCTAAGTAATGCTATGAAACATGGCCGACTAAACCGCATAGCACCATTCGACAGGTTTCTTCCAAACCCACATCTGAACCCAGTAGTAATTTTTTTGTAGCTTTGTTAGCCTTCCAGAGTTTACGCTTAAAGCCCGAAGGAGAAGAATGAACTCAGACCTTATGTTGATCTCTCGGTTGAAACTCACCACATTTTGGATTAAAACCAATTCCAATAAGGGTGGCAGGCTCCATAGAGAAGCTATGACTGGTAGGAGCAGGATGAGGAAAATTGGGTATTGTCCGAGAGTCACAGGTTACGTTAACAGGAACATAAGAGAATGAAATATCTGGAGAAGGTGGCGCAGCTGAATCAATAAGCCTTCATTTGGATAGCTCAGAGGAGTTAAAACATGTCGCCTGCCAGCAGTCCTCGTCTGAAGAGGCCATAAGTGCATTGACAAATTAATCAAGGAACTAAAGATGTGCCCACAACAGAAAAAAGACACTTAGGCTCCACTAAGCGGGAAAGCAGTCGGACGAGTTACCAATAATAGAAACGTGGAGGAAGTTAAGTGCCAAGGCGGGCCCTGGTACTAAATCATTTAAACCAAAATCAACAAAATTAATGTAATAAATACTACTCCACTGCTAGTAGAAAAGATCACATCCGAGGGAACTCCTAAGAGGGGTAAGGTCATATGTCTCCAAAGAAAACCAGAGACGAAGGGAAAATTCTCTTCACCATAGCGCCTTAGAAGAAACAACTAAAAATAGTTAAGGATATTCAATAAACATTCGGGCCAATAAACAGACCTAGTCCCAAAGGACCATAACCTCTGGTTCGACTCCCTTCATAAAAATTCCTACCTATTTTCTTTAAAAAAAAAAAATGGTTCCGTTGTTCAACTCTTGTTCAACTCCTCCCATGAAGATCCCCCAATCATACTCACCAACTCACACAATAAATAAATAATGGAACTTACACTCAATCATTTGTCTATTACTTAATATAAGAAAAATGTATAATTTTTTAGATGTTTAATATAGAATTGACAAGATACATATATAAATAGATAACTAATAGATAACCAACCCCATTTTAACTTAGGATGTATCATAAGTCAAAAAAAAAATTGATCCAAAGCTAACATAAATCCACACCCAAATAAATAATATTAGAATAAGTTGTACATTACATTATATGTTTAATAAGTTATACAGTTATCCACAAATAATTTTAAAATTCTGTTCTAATAATTTCAAAGTTATATAACACATGGCACCTCTAACAACAATGTGTTTATGACCAACGGGTAGATCGCATGGCACTTCTA
>JZKD02S0642108.1:22398-39649 GCA_000966675.3 Picea glauca
AAAAATATTACAGTTTGATAGCGATAGGGTGTGCGAATCAACAACCCTCAATACTTCGAAAGATGAAGTATTTATAATTCAAAATACAAACGTTCCTGTCATAACTGATCAGGACGTGCTTATTCTATTTTTAGTCTAACTACTTTAACTAATCAAAACTGCTTGATGACTCGGTACAACTGCATGCGGAATTTCTGGGGTAGGCCATTGGCGAGGTGCCTTCGCAACCTCTTCTGACTGGACAGGTGACTGGATTGTGATAGCTCATCTGCTAATCTAATAGATCACAAAGTTCTTCCCATCTGAGATGACTTGGCACTGTGACTTTAAGTAATCTTTGATACACTTCATCCATGTCTGTATACTTAGGAAATGTAGGCTTAATGAGGAATATATATCTAATCTCGTGTTGGATACTAATATCCAACTGCAGGGCATCCATGAATGCTTTGCCTGTGATGCTCCCTTGTATCCCTGCAAACTTGGAATTGTCCTTAGACACTTCAGCCAATCTCTTCTTGTAATCAGGGAGTATCATTAGTTTGTCATTAATGACCTTCAGACCAGGTAGGCCTTTCTTTTGGAGAGCATCAATCTTATTGAAGAACTTCTGTACTCCTTGATCCATGACTTGAACCTTTTCCTCAAGCTGAAGCATTAGACTTCTCTTGGTTAAAACCCTTTTTACCTCACGTATAGTCTCTGTTCTGTCCTCGATTTTTAATTCTTCAAGTTCCTCTCTGGTCTTGGAATTCAGGAACCTAATGATCTCATTTGCTTGTGCTGGCATGTCTTCCAGCTCCACTCTGATTTTCTCAACAGCCTGTTTGCTCCTCTAGAGTAATTCATTTTGTTCAAACATGATTTGAATCATTGGCCAGATTTCATTTATGGACTTGGTGATGTCGGTCCATACAATCTCTTTGACCTCAGCCAAAGTCTTCCCTGCCATTGTTTGCTTTTGGAGCTGCTGTAACTCCTTCCTGAGATGCTCATTTACCTGCTTTTCTTTGGATAGGCTTGTCTGGGAGGAAGTTTTGAGCTCTTGGATGTTCTCCACTTCTTTCTTAAGCCTGCTGATTTCTGACTCCTGCAGGTTCATCTTCTCCATGGATTTGGCAAGGTCTATTGTTCCTTCTAGTAGTGACACTGGTGTTGCAGATGGTATCGCTGTCACTGTTGCTGTGCTTGCTCCTGAGATAGGAATAGCACTCAATGGAATGACTTCCATTGGTTTCATATGCTCTTTCTCTTTTAGTAATCTCTCCATCTCAGCCTCCATCTCTTTGAGCTGAGCATTTTGTTCCATGAGCAATTTTAGCATCTCATCCTTCTCACCTTCTTTCTCTGCTATATCCTTCGCCTGTGAGTCCTCTGTGGGAGGGAGCTTCAGCTGTTTTCTTAAGGATGTGATGTCTGCATTTTTCTTTTTTACCATCTCTTCTGCCGCTTTGACGTTTGTAGGCTCCTATCCGATCTTGAGGACCAGCTCCTCCGACGTCTTGATTCTGTTGTCTTTTGCGAAAGATGATATTTTCTCCAACTTGAGTTGTGTCTGAGCATTGTTCAATGATACCTGAAACTTTGCTGCAGAAGCTGAAGCATGTGCCAATGTGTGAAAAACCATCTCCCCTGTTTGTTTGTGCAGATCCATCTGATCTGCTGGATGCACGTCCTTTGCCTGGAATTCAAAAGTGGCCCTTTTGTAGTCTGAGATCACCTTGGGATCCGGTACCTGTGCTTGGAGGTAGGCCATGTGCATCCTACCCTTTTTAGTGTCAAATGCTGACAGCAGCCTATGTTGTGCCATGGATGACTACTTCCGGAACTGGGCATAAGTACTGTTAGTGAGGGTCTGGTTCTTTTTCTTGATCAATTCATACTTTTCGAAAATGCCCAACTTGGGCCCAGTCTTTCTTGGTTGAGTATCCATGGGATAATCTGTGGATTTCTTTGGTATTGCTGTTGTGATTGCCTTATGCTGGCTGGAACCGAAATGTGGAATGACAGGCTTGACCCTTGTGGTAGTTACTGTGGTCGGCGGGGCTTCTTGTTCTACTGTCGTAGGTGTTGCAACTGTCCTTGGCCTCTTGGTGTGCATCTGGAACTCCTCTGATGACACCTTTGTTATAGGGGGAGACGACTCCTGTCGGGGCCTCTTCTCCTTGGGGACCTGAGGTGTGGTAGTGGGTGGCACACTCGTCGAGGGCATCTGCTGTTCCACTTCAACTTGTTGTTCCACGTCAACCAAAGTGTCAGGCACCCACACTGTCTGATTTGCAAATTTTTCGATCTCTGTCTTGGACTCATGAGCATACGGGATATTCTTATTTTTCACCCTCATTTCTGAAATGATCCCGCATGGATCATAGTGCCATGTGAAACTCTTAAAGAATTTCATCTCCTTCAACATTCTATCCGCTTCTTTCCCTGCACCTCGACTATTGCAGATGAAAGAACCAATCTGCCCTTTGATTCTCAATTGCTGCTTCTTCTTTAGGGAAACAAAATGAATGTCATCTGAATTCATTATCTGTCTAATATATTCTAACACAAAAACTCTTACCAGCACATATTGAGGCAGTTTGTAAGGTGCCAATTCGCACATGAAAACTCTGATCTCGGTGTGATTTTGGTACAGGTATCAGTCTCCTATCTTTGCGTTTTCTGAGAGATGCATAATTCTCTAGACTTCATCGTTTATTCGTGGCTCAGGCCTACCACTCAACATGCCTACCATTGGGTGGTAAAACTGATCAATGAAATCTTTGAAGTCATATTCAGCAGAGTTACGCTTCAGAAGAGAAGTCCATGCTGTGACTGGCTGGGGCCTTCCGTCTGCGCCCATCTTCTGCATGGAGAAACTGAATTTATCGGCTTGAAAGTAAACGAACATGTATGCCAGTATGGAAGAATATCTGAACATGCCCTCTGTGCCAAAATTCACGAATTGTTCATGAATATTATCGGCCAAGAAGTTGTTGTAGTCGAACTGCGTTGTGGGCTTTTCATCATTTGAGAAAATGGACAGAAAACCCAGGATGGGCTCATCTACCCATTGGTCAGAATAGTAACCAAGCAGGGCAAAAAGGGAAGAAATGATTTGGTTTCCTTTGGTGGAGAACATGGATGAAGGATAAGGGGGATTTGTGGAAGGGAATTGAGCGGGAGTGGGGAGGAAAAGCTCGAATATCTGAGCTCTTTGAGGAAAGGTCATTTTCTGATATAGCTCAGTGAGGATTTCTAAATTGAAAGGGGACGCAGATTCAGTACGGGGAATTTGCATCATCTGGTCAATGTCTTCGGGAGTGATGAAGAAGAGGACGTCTCCAGATGAAGAGACAATGGCCCTCTGGTCGGGAATATAATCGGATTAGCATTTCAGCGTGAATTCAGGAAAGTGATGTATCTGGGGGAAAAGGTACAGGGGTAAATTGGACTCCCAGAGTCCAATTTCATCGCTCTGGTCCAAAAACACCTCCCGGAGCCATGTCTGGAGGTCTGAAAAATTGAAGTCGCAAAGGGTATCTGCGATCAGTCTATCTTTATCGACCAACGAGATTTTGTCCAGGTCGATAGGAGGAGGAAGGAAATGATTCTCTTCTCCTTCCGTTGGTCTTGGCTTTGGCGCCATCTCTGCAATAGTACCTGCAATAAACACTATGTTAGTGGGGTCTACTGGCTGTGGAGGAAGGCGATGGGAAAGCTATGGAGGAATAATAGGTAAGATTTCTAGCGCGATGGATGATTCTGGCGCGATGGACGAATAATGAATGAAAGGGGCATAACGGTAGTTTTATTCAAAATTGGGGTTGTTTGGACGCGGGAGACAGGTCAACAGGATAACGGGTATGTTATCTTGTAATAAATGGACAACGAGCCACTTGGGATGAGGTGGCAGATGACGGTGGCCAAAGCATACAGATGGGTGACGTGGAGGCTGGTGATTGGAGGTAAAAGTCGCCAAAAGGGGTTGTTCATGAGTGAAGAGGGTTAGGTCCTGACAACAAGGACTGACATCAGTTATGGGATGTGACACGACCCTGGAAACAAGTGGAACAAGTGGACTCAGTGGAGGATGACATTCATGAGTGACGGGCTATCAGATAGCATGTGGGGGATGGGACTTGAGGACCAATAGGCTGATGCCACATATGACCAGGGGTCCGCCGAAAGGAATATCCATTCCGGACCCCCCCCCTTTGGTTAAAAGCAGGACGCTTGGGGGGGTCCGGAATCCAATTGTAGCCGCTTGACTGCGCGCTTGATTCCCGGCCCCAGTACTGAGCAAGCTCTTTAATACCCCGTCCCGACCCCCCCCCCTCCATTAAAGGCAAAACGGACGGGGGGGTCCGGAATCCATTGTGGACCATTGATTTAAGCGCTCCTCCCTGAGACATCCAGATGAGCACCCATGTTATTACCGATTCCGGACCCCCCCCTCGGGTTAAAAGAAGAATGGTCGGGGGGTTACGGAATGCACTGTGCACTGTAGATCTTGGCGCTTGGATCAAAACCGTCGAGATGTGCGGGAAACATAAGCTAGGAGCGAAGAAATATGTACTTGGGGAAAAACTTAGGATATAAAGCATTTTATGGGGTTTTCCCGATTTTTTCACATAGACACCACCAAGGGGACATCAACTAAACTATTCTTAGGCAAAGGGGACATGGTATAGCATTTTCATCAATCTGGTTACATGGGAGTGAAACAAATGAAGCAACTAACCTACTTACTAACCTGTCTTCCTAGGACAATTAACCCAGATTAAACTGTTGGGTTAAGAAATTACTCTACCTAAGGACTATCTGACCAGGATTAGACAGTTTGGTCAGATTTATTCACTAATATAACCTAAGGGCTATCTGACCAGGATTAGACAGTCTGGTCAGATTTATTCACTAATCTAACCTAAGGGCTATTTGACCAGGATTAGACAGTCTGGTCAGATTTATTCACTAACCTAGCAACATTAAATTTAAAAAGAACTTGGCCATGCTTGAAAGGTATGGCCAAGTTACTATTATTGCATGGGGCTTTTCTTTTCAATTCTTTTATGCCCTCTTTTCTTTTCTTTTATTTTCTTTTTCTTTTCTTTTTCTTTTTCTTTTTTCTTTTTCCTTTTTCTTTTTCTTTTTTCTTTTTCTTTTTCTTTATTTGCAGAATGAAAAATCATTTGTCAATAAAGACACTAGGTACAGGTAATATCCAAGTCATCAGTTGATTCCCATAATTTATGGGGTGATAACAGAATGTTCAATGTAAGGAGTTGTTTTTTCTTATAAATAAATTGTCTTTTTTATTAAATTTCAAAACTTTATATTTTAAATTAGGTTAATAATCATTTTTTTTTTACTTTTGTCTTTATATTTTTCAAATACGTGAACTTCATAGTCATTACATGCTTGATAATGGTTGTGGATCAACTATAAGAGTTTGTTCCCACCAACAACCCATTATCATTGCATTTCTAAATGAATCATGAACCACATATTTTTTAAATCCCTAAACTTCATAGTCATTACATGCTTGATAATGGTTGTGGATCAACTATAGGAGTTTGTTCCCACCAACAACCCATTATCATTGCATTTCTAAATGAATCATGAACCGTATATTTTTTAAATACCTGAACTTCATAGTCATTACATGCTTGATAATGGTTGTGGATCAACTATAGGAGTTTGTTCCCACCAACAACCCATTATCATTGTATTTCTAAATGAATCATGAACCAGATTTAAGAAAAGTTGTTTTGATTTCATAATGGCCCATCAAAAAATAAAAATAAAATTGATCAACTTTACTGAACTGTTTTATTAATTGAGCTTTACATTATTTGTAAGGACTTTCTAATGACTTTCAATATTCAATGACGCATAATTTTAAGGATGTAAATTTATATTGAAATGTAGAAATGGCTAATCTTACTAGTCCTTAATATGCAAAATGGAAAATGTTTGGCGATAGTTTTGTAAAAATATTCAAATTTCTAAGAATTTTATATAGTTTCTATAAAATTTTGGCCAATTTTAAAGTAAAATAATTTTATTCTATGAAATTTGAGAAAATTATTTTTTATAAAAAATGGAAATTAATGAATTTTTTTTTAGGGAAAACCAGGAAAAATAATTTAGTCTCTAAAATTATCTATGTATTCAATAGAAAATCATATTTTATAAAAAATGTCTTACATCTTAACAAAATCTCCCATATGATATTATAATATTTTAATATGTTTTCATTTTCTCTTCTAATATTTTAATATCTTAATATATTTCCATTTTTATTTTTATTTTAATATGGAGAGAATATTTTAATAGATTTCCATTTTCTTATATGGAGAAGAGAAACCATATTTTTCTAATATTTTAATATCTTAATATATTTCCATTTTTATTTTTTTAATAGGGAGAGAATATTTTAATAGATTTCCATTTTCTTATATGGAGAAGAGAAACCATATTTTTCTTATATAATAGAGATTTACAATGCATCACATCATGAGAATAACACATCTTGGTTGTAAGTATTTTTTTAATTTTCTTACACGGAAAAGAGAAACCATTTTTTTCTTATATAATGGAGATTTATAATGCATCACGTCATGATAACAACACATCTTGTTTGTAAGTATTTTTTTAATGGGTTCGGTAGATTTACAACGTAACTTGTGTTGATTTATGTATCAATATTTTATATTTTAAAGGTTTTGTAATTTTATTAAATATGGAGAGGAATATAAAAAGAATGGGGATATACAATAAATAATAAGTTTAGTTAAACAATGACTATAATTGTTGAGGGAAAATTCTTCAATATGTTTTTTTTGGTTTTTTTAAGAGTCAATTATCTTGATAGGAAATTTTATTATTCGTCTTTTTTTATAGAATTAGAATGAATTAATCTCGATAAGATATATCATTCACTTTGCAAGAAGATCAATTGTAGTGTTGAATGGTCTTTTGAAAGTTCCAACCAAATTGAGACCATTCTTCATTTTCTCACTTTGAATAGATTTTCTCACTCTTGAATCTCCCTCATTCTCCCACCTTTAGTTGTACCTAATATCACTCTTGAATCTCCCTCATTCTCCCACCTCTAGTTGTACCTAATAGAGACCTGCATATCTCCTCTCATCATTGCATTTTTTTGGGGGAAATTTTAAATTTAAAAAAACTATTGGAATATGTATTGCTCGTAAGATGTATTAACTACTAGAGGAGGTCAACTTAATCTATAGCTATAGACCATGACAACACTCTAACTCTTGTAAGATATATAAACAAAATATGGAAATCTCAAGTACAATGGTAAATGCTAGTGGGTAGCACAAAATTCACATTTTGATGATGAGAGATTAATCTCCAAATAGGATGCTCACATGAGTATGGGGCCTCATCAAATGAAGTACTAACATGGTGGCAAGTGAAGTTAGAGACCATTAACACAATAATTCATATTCAATATTTATCCTTATCCATACATATACTATAGTTTATATTTAGAGACTCTACCTATCACAAAATCACTTCATAATAAACTTACATTTAGTTTTTTTTCCATCATTTCATTTCTTTTATACTCATGAAGGTATGTTAACCCACAATGCCACTATAACAACCTTTAAATATGATGACCATGTTTTAATTTTTTTGTTAACCTCTAAGAATTTAATTTAATTTAATTTTAAATTTTTAAAAAATTAAAATTTCAAAATACCAAAATACACATTCACATTCATTGTATCCTACTTTTTAACACAAATCTGTTAAGGAAGATCTTTTATAGCATACCAGCCAATTTAAAAAACACAAAGAAAACAAAGCATTACCTTTCCTCACATATTCTTTCAAAGTGGATTAGGTGTTCCTTCTTTTTTTCGTGAAAAAGAGACAATGTATGGGCTCCATGTCTACCTGCGCCAATGTTTTTAATAAATTAGAATCTCTTGAATTTGGTGCAATCCTTCTTCCATCATGTGGAATACTTAATGAATACAGATTGTTTTGTTTGCATTTAAACTTTATGTAACACAATTCAACATGGCTCAAGCGGAGATTTGCTTTTTGTCTTTAGTTTATTAATTTTCCTTTTTGCTCGATTATAATATATTATCCAGTGCAATAATATGTGAGTGTCTATCCCTATTCCATAGTTATATGGAATAGGCTTTGTAAGCATTGCATTCTTTCAATATCTTGGTATGGATAAGAATAGGCGAGTGTGTATCCTTTATTGTTCCTATATATATATCAAAGAATACAAATACAATAGTTTCATATTGTAATTTCATGGGTTGGTTAACATGGTGTAAACCATTTTTTTTATTTAAACATCTCTAGTTAATGTTTGAATATAGTTTTCCACATTTTTCATTATAATTACAAAATCAATAAAGGTTAGAACCATGCCTAAGGATCCAGTTGTAATGTTCTCATTATTAGGTTTTCTTGCTCCGCAGTTAGAGTTGACCTTGTGAGTTTATGTCAGCCTCGCTAGAGTAGTAAAGTGAAGTTAATCGTGAGCTCGAGCGATTTGGAGGATTTATATGGAGCTCAGACTAGTCAATTTGACATTTTTCATCATCAAGATCATTTCCGCACAGTTCGCTCTTGGTTCCGTGGCATTTTGATGATTTCCGTAATTTTGGTTATTATTGGGCATCATTTAATTAAATACACTAAATGTGTTATTGGGACCATATTGTCTGAAGGGATACATGAGTGTAATAGCTCGTTAGAATCGAGACATAATGATCTAAAGGTTGGAATGATGAGAAATGGATTTCCGATATCCGGGAATGTCTTAGAAGCCAATTAATCATTTTCTTGTATTAAACTGGGGTTTAAAAAGGGTTATAAAGTGAATTTAATCTTCATGTGGATTTGGTCAAAGAGAGGAAAGATCTAGAAGGGATTCGAAGTACTATAACGGAAGGGTAGCACTTCACCTTTCTCCATTATGATTTGATCTCTCATTTTGGAGTGCTCTTGGAGCCATTGTTTCCTCAGGGTTTAGCAAAACCCTTCTACCAATACAGTTTAGTTTCGATGGTGCAATATCCACTCTAGCTAGAAAATAGGGGGATCCATCCACTTCAACTGGGCTTCATTGTGGTCTGGTATCAATTTAGAGGTACAATTTCGTGGGGTTTTCTAGTGGTGACTGTGACATCATCGAAGTGGTCAAGAGGTTCGCAAAGTTTTTGAGGGACATATCCATTTTTCTATAGAGTTGTTGTGACATCATCACGTGATGAGTACATGGGGTCTTGAGAGGTCTTGTTCGTTGTCCAGCCTCATCCCGCAAGGCACCGTCGGTTATCCATCTTCGTCCCACGAAGACCTATACAAACTTAAGTTGCAGAGATACTTGGGTGCGGTAGCCAGATCATTGCAATGGGTATCAAAGTAGCCCAACATCATCTCCAACAGGGGCTTGGTGTCATCTTGAAGAGGGCTGGGAAATTTGGAGTTAGTCTTTGGTGCAGCAACCAGATCATTGCAATGGGTATCAAAGTAGCCCAACATCATCTCCAATGAGGGCTTGGTATCATCTTGAAGAGGGTTGGGACATTTGGAGTTAGTCTTTCTGCAGATTGGAGAAGGAACCATCTTCTAGAGGAGATCAGGGCACTACATTAGGTTTTGGTTTCAGTTTTGTATGTTTGTTGATTTGTTAAAGTTGTTGGATTACTGAGAGGGGGGGTGAATCAGTAATAGAGCAATTCAATCCTTTTCAACCACAAAATGCAAGTGTTATATCAATGTAGCATTATCATCCAATAGTTTCAGAGTAAATAAACAATAAACAAATGAGCAATCATACACATACACAGTACACCAGTGTTTTACGTGGAAACCCAAAGCGGGAGAAAACCACGAAATGATTTTAATTATGTCTTTAAGAGTTACATTCATTCGAAGCACCAACTTCCTTTGTTTTCCAGCTGGAACTGGAAGGAGGCTCCAACCCCCTAGTTTCTCAGGATATAACCCGAGGGATGCTCCAACTCCCCTATTCTATGGCTACAACCATAAGGAGGCTACAACCCCCTATGCTCTCCAACTACAACCACTTGTCCTTGCCCTGTCCAACCACCCTAACGTAGAAGTAGAGTGATGGAACCACTGTCACACTATCACTGTGAGATATACTGCTATAAAATTGTACCAATCAACCTGTAATCAACCTGTACCACAAACAAGTGCATCAAACATGCACCAACCTGTACCAAACAACCTGTAATCAGCCTGTACCATAAACAAGTGCATCAACCATGCACCAACCCGTACCTCAACCTATACCATCAACAAGTGCATCAACCATGCACCAACCTATACCTCAACTTGTGCCATCAACGAGTGCATCAACCATGCACCAAATATGTACCAATCATGCATCAAATACACATAAACTATGACTCATCAAGATGTACCAACATCATCAACTATACACCTCATGTATGTGCCAACTCATCAACTACTTGGCTCAACCATGTACCCAACATGTACCTCAACCAAAATCCCTCATCAATTTCATCATCCAAATATGATTTGTAACTCTGTAATAGACCTAGTGTATATGATCACATACCTGCAAACCTTCCTTAACAAGAGACTAGCATTTTCATCAAATTTTACTTGAGTCTCACATGACTAATTTTGGATTAGTCAACAACCCTAACTTGAAATAATCATAACCATGTACCTGTAATGAATGAAGATGTAAAAATGGTACACAATGTTCTTCAGTTTCTTTTATGCAATTCCTCGATACTTCACTACTTGGAATCTATCAGAAAATATGTTATAGCAAAAATGACATACCTTATTGAATTCTAGCTTATTATAGAGAAAGAACTTGTAGAGCGTGCCCTGCATGGAATATTTGTTGTATGGATATGAAAATTGTACATAGAATACTACAGACTATACTCTAAGCAATACATTTTTTCTTACTGAATTTGGATCTGTTATGAAGAATTTATGTCGTTTTTACCTGAAACAATTGTTTTAGACTAGTTACAGGACTATCCACAAACCCTATTTTCCACGGCGTGTAACTCCAAAAATACAACGACCCACATGCTAAAATTTGTATCACAGATACTTGGATATGTTTCCTCAATGTCCTCTCAATTTCATGGTTTGAATCATTCTATACAAAGAGTTATTCTAGAAATGGTGAGATGACCTATAAATAATATACCTTAGAAAGCATCATCAAAAGAATTTATCCTCCCTTGAATTTCAGCCTTCTTTACTTCACCTTCCCTCTGAAATTCGGCTTAGATATCCTTTGGTTACCTCAATCACCTGTAGATATTCAATATGCTCAAGTGTGATTAAAATGAGAGAGCATTGCCTCTTATTTATAATTTCATGTAGCTTCCTCAAGGGGTTACCTTTTAACCATCTTAACCCACTTTTCTTATTTTAGGGCTAACCCACTTCTAACCACTTGTCCACTTAGTAATTTCTCCATTAACTTTATTATTTAAATAATTTTTGTTGCATCCTCTTTGACTTATAGTACACTCATCACTTCACTTTATTATTTAAATAATTTCTTCTTTGCAAACACTTTAACTACTTTGACCTTTTGGGGCTTCTAGATGACTCATGAGGGTTCTCCAACTTCACATGGCCATAACTCTCTAACCGTGAGGAGTTATGTGACATTCCACATACCACTGGGAATGGCATGAAATGTACTATCCATATAGAATAGTATTACCTTCGAATATATCAAAACTCACACCATTATCCATCAAACAAACATGGGTCCGTTACCCAAACCTTTGTGCTAATAGAATTCGCTACCAGACTTTCTTCAAGGGTTGATATCAATTACAACCAACCCATGTTATCAACAATCTCCCCCTTTGGCATTGATGGCAACACTCTGATGCAATACTAAAGTCATGTTATGAAATACTGAAGTCATATCACTCATGCTCCCCCTGTGACCATCGCTCCCCCTAGAACCATGCCTCTGTGCTCTGCATCTGATAAATCTCTTCCCCTTTGTCATCAATGGAAAAGGTATCTTTCCATCTGGGGATGCTCCCCCTAACTGAATTGTCCTTGTTGATACTCCCCCTGACTGAACTCTTCCTAAAACTGATCTCCTAACCTCAATTATCATCTTTATGGTGCTTCCTCATGTAAATCTAAGACATAGAAGATAAGCATTCAAAAGCATTCATTTTGGAGTAGAAATTACTCCGAGTCTCTTCTGAAGATACTCAAAGGCTTCCCATGGAAGCGGTTTTGTAATGATGTCTACCACTTTTTCTTTTGTGCCCACATATTCAACTCTGATGTTCTTCTCTGCAACCAATTCCCGTAGAAAGTGATACTTGATTGGAATGTGCTTCGTCTTGGAGTGCATCATCGGGTTCTTTGAGATACTGATGGTGCTTGTATTATCACAATAGATTGGAATGGGCTCATCATACTCAAGCTGTATATTTGTCAGAGTTTGTTTCATCCATAGAACCTGTGTACAACATGCTAGTGCTGCAATATACTCTTCCTTGGTTGTAGATAAGGATATTGATGATTGTTTCTTGCTTAGACATGATACTAAACACTAATCCATGTAGAACGCTGCTCCACTGGTGCTTCATTGGTCAATAATGCAACCTTCACAATCTGCATCTATGTAGGCAATAAGTGATAGATCCTTTCCTTTGAGATATATGAAAATCCTTTTCACTGCTACGACATGTGTTTCCTTTGGTGCTTCTTGAAATCGTTCCACTTGTCCAACTTCCCGCATTACATATGGTCTGGATGTTGTCACATATAGTAAGATTTCAATCATTGACCTATATTTCCTCTGGCCTGTAGACATTGAATCATCATCTTTGCTCAACTTGCAACTGGTTTTCAATCTTCCATTCCGGACCTCTTTAGAATTTCTCTGATATACTTAGTTTAAGAAATAAAAATTCCTTGGTTGCTTTGACGTATCTGAAGACTCGGAAAGAAGGATAGTTCTCCGAGTAATGACATTTCAAATTCATTATGCATATCCTTTGCAAATTTATGGCTTAACCTGTCATCATTGCTTCCAAAAATAATATCATCAACATAAACTTCAATTAATAAAATGTTATCTTGAGTTACCTTGATGTAGAGGTTGTTGTCTGCACTTCCTTTTCTGAACCCTCTCTACTATAAATATTTATCCAGTCTAGAGTTCCATGATCTAGGAGCATGTTTTGGACCATACAAGGTCTTCTTCAATTTACACACATAATCTGCATTCTCTGAAAATTGAAATCCTTCTGGTTGTTCAATGTAGACTTCTTCTTCAAGTTCCCCATTCAGAAAAGTTGATTTTACATCCATCTGATATACTTTAATATTCTTGGAGATAGCATAAGCTAAAAGCAATCAGATTGCTTCCATTCTGAAAACTGGGGAAAATGTCTCTTCAAAGTCGATTCCTTCAACCCGTGTGTATCCTTTACATACCAATCTAGCTTTGTTCCTTATAACCTATCCATCTTCATTCAATTTATTTCTGAATACCCACTTTGTGCTAATCACATTCTTATTCTTTGGTCTTTGAACCAATTCCCAAGTGTCATTCTTCTCTATTTGATCCAATTCTTCATCCATGGCCTTATTCCAAAATTCATCCTTGCTGGCCTCTTCAAAACTGTTTGGTTCAATCGTAGATGAGAGTGCTAGGTGCATTTGTTCTAGTGAACGGATTATTCTTCTAGTCTCAACTCTTGCATCTTTGTTTTCGATAATCTGATCTAAAGGATGATTCTTCTGTACTCGTTTGCTAGATGTATTTGGAGGAACTTGCTTAACTTTCTCTTCTAATTTTGTTTGATCCTCTTAATCTTCCCCTTCTACTTCTTCTTCATCTTTTGCTTCTTCTTTGTAAATTTGTTCCATTGATTCATTTTATTTTTCCTTTAATTCTCGTCCACATCTTTCATCAATTGTTACATTGATGCTTTCCACAATTTTTGTCAACCTCAGATTGTAACACTTGTATGCTTTCCTTGTACTTGAGTAACCAACAAGTACTCCTTTGTCCACACGGGAGTCAAACTTTCCCATTCTTCCATCTTCTCTTTTGGTGTAGCATTTTCCTCCAAATACCCTAAAGTGTTTCACATTTGCTGGTCTTCCTTTCCATAGCTCGCAGGGAGTTTTTTCAGTGTTGTTTCTGAGCATTACTCTGTTTTGAATGTGAACCATTGTATGCACTACATGTGTCCAAAAGATATCTATCAATTTGGAATCCATTAACATTATTCAATTCATTTCTTGTACTATCATGTTCTTTCTTTCAGCAACTCCATTCTGTTGAGGTGTCCTAGAAACAAAGAATTTCCTTTTTATTCCATGCCTGCTGCAGTAGTCCATAAATTCCTTTGAAGTAAACTCTCCTCCATTATCATATCTCAAACATTTGATTTTTGAATCCATTTCATTTTCAACCATTTCCTTGTAGACCTTGAATTTTTCAATAGCTTATGACTTATTCCTGAGAAAACAAACTGTATTCATTCTTGTATAATCATCAACTAATAACATAGAGTATTTCTCACCTTTTAAACCCTTTGTTGTAGTTGGTCCAACTAGATTAGTATGCACAATTTCCATTGGTCTTGTCGTTGAATATTCCTTTTGATTTAAACCTGGTCCTTTTTTGCTTTCCTTGTTGACAATGTTTGCATAAAGTGTTGGTGGTTTCGTAATCTGGGGCATTTCCCTAACTGCTTCCTTTTCTCTGAATTTGAAAAGGTTATCAAAGTGTATGTGACCCATTATTCTGTTCCATAGTCAACTTTCATCTTCCTTTCCTAGACAACACTTTTCATTTCCAATTTCACTTAATACACATATGTTGCTTGAAGTTCTTGCAGTTGTTGCAATCAATTTTCCTGAACCTTCTTTTCTTACCTTGCACTTTTGTGAATCAAAATTAACTTTATGAACTTGGTCACACATTTGACTCACACTTAGAATATTATGTTTGATATCTTCTACTAGTAGAACATTTTTTTCCTTGGTATTCTTGTTTCCAATTCTGACGGTGCATTTTCCAATGATTTTAGCTTAATCATAATTTCCAAAGGAGACTGGTCCATCTCTTTCCTTTATTAATGTAAGAAACCTATATTTATCACCTATCATGTTTTTTGAACAACCATTGTCAACATACCAACCACGTTTCTTCTGCTTAGCTTGTAGAGCGAGTGTGCATTCTTCATTGCTATACTGATTCTCCTTTCTTATCCATGTTCTCTTCTAAGGTTCCTGTCTGTGACTGTTGTTGTTATGTTGTGGTTTTCTAGGAGGAACTGTCATTCTAAAATATTTGGCCATGTGTCCAAAGTTGTTACACTTGTATCATTCTACTTCAGTGATCAATGATTCAAACCTGTTGTAACTTCTTCTCTTTGTTTCACTGGGCCTTCTTAGATAACCCTTTTGGGCATGACTTTCAAAGTTGTTTATGTTCCTATTTTTAGCTCTGCAATTCATAGCTTTGTGTCCAAAATTATTACATGCATAACATAAACCAAAAAACATAGTTTGATACCTGGGAGTTGAAGATCTTCTGAAAGGAGTTTCTCTTATGAATCCTTCTTCTTCATGAGGCCTATATGTTGGTCGTTGATTCTAAAATATGAATCTTCTCGGTGGAGGAGTGTCCCTGTAATCTTGTTTGTATGTCTTCATATCCCCTTTGATTGTTTTTGCATAGATTTTTGGATATGTTTCTTGTTCTATTTTTTTGGAGCTTGATCCCTTTTTTGTCTGATTGTATCCAAGTTAGGACGTGTCATGATGAGGCTTTTGACTGTTGATAATGTTATCCAAAACTTTTGATTTGTTCTGCATATTTTTCTCTTTAAGATCCTTTCTTAATGTGACAATCTTTGCTTCCAAATTTTCAATGATCCCGTCTCTTTATTCTAGTTGTTCTTTGAGTACTTCTTCAATTATTTTATCTTCTTCTATTTGAACCGTCAAATTTGTGATCATTTGTTCTAGTTCCCGCGTTTCTTCTTTCTTGTCTAGTTTCGCTTGTAGCTTCTTGTTTTTCTTCTTTTTTCTTCTTATAACTTCTATGGCACACAACAATTCTTTTTGGTAGTAAAATTATGCCTCTTCATATTCTTCTTCGGTGTCTTCTTTATCAGAGTCTTCTACTATCATGAATATAACTCTTTCTGCCTCACTGTCACTGACTTCATTTTCATCTGATGAGAAGGTGTCTTCTTTGGTGCATAAGATTTTCTTGGAATCTTTATTTGTGGTTCTTTTGCCTTTATATGTTTGTTTTCTATTTGAGTAATCTCCATCACTCCTCTTATTTTTCTTATGAGGACATTTGTTAGCAAAATTACCAATACCATCACAATTAAAACAAATCAATGGAAACTTACCTTTATATCTGTCATTGGTTCCTTTGTTCAATATTTTGACAAAGTTCACCATTTATTCATCATCTTCCAAGATGTCACTGCTGCTATGTTATTTTTCCTTTTGCTTTCCCTTTTTCTTTGACCTTTTGGATGCTTTGAAGGATGCTAATTTTATATCTGGATTTTCATGTCCAGTTCTCATTTCATATGCTGTGAAGATTCCATGTAGTTCATCCACGCTTATTGAGTCTAGATCTACTCTTTCCTCTAGTGTTGATATCTTAGGATCAAATCTCATAGGAAGAGATCTTAGTACCTTTTGAACAATTACAGACTCTTTAATTTGTTCTCCCAATCTTATGATTTCATTTACAGTTTCATTGAATCGTAAGAAGTAAGCTGCAATATTCTCGTCTTCCTTCATCTTTAGTTGTTCAAACTGACCTCTATAAGTTTGAAGCTTTGTTTCTTTGACTTTTGAATCTCCTTCATAAATATTTTGAATCTTGTCCCAAATCTCTTTAGTGGATTTACAATGTATAACTTTGGTGTATACTAATTCACAAAGACCATTCAAAAGTTCATTTGTGGCTTTGGAATTATTTTTCCTGATTTTTATTGCTCTTTCATTTGCCAGTGGAACTGCTAGTTCTTTGTATCCATCTACAACAGATTGTCAAATTTCAAATTCTTGTGCCTGTATATATGTTTTCATCCTTCTGCTCCAAAATGCATACTTTTGTCCATCAAACTGTGGTATTCCATTTATATACATGTTGTTTCTCTCCATGATCTACCTTTCAATGGTTAAAGTGATTTTTGAAGGAACCTACTCT
>JZKD02S0642108.1:39771-73326 GCA_000966675.3 Picea glauca
CATCCAATAGTTACAGAGTAAATAAACAATGAACAAATGACCAATCATACACATACAAAATACACAAGTGTTTTACGTGGAAACCAAAAGAGGGAGAAAATCACATTGTTTTATGTGGAAACCAAAAGAGGGAGAAAATCACATAATGATTTTTCTTATATGTCTTTAAGAGTTACATTCATTGGAAGCACCAACTTCCTTTGTTTTCTAGCTGCAACTGGAAGGAGGCTCCAACCCCTTAGTTTCTCAGGCTATAATCTGAGGGAAACTCCAACTCCCCTATTCTCTGGCTACAACCAGAAGGAGACTACAACCCCCTATGCTCTCCGGATACAACCAAAAGGTGGCTACAATCACTTTTCCTTTCCCCGTCCAACCACCCTGACGTAGAAGTAGAATGATGGAACCACTGTCACACTATCACTATGAGATATACTGTTGTAAACCTGTACCAATCAACCTGTACCACAAACAAGTGCATAAACCATGCACCAACCTATACCAAACAACATGTAATAAACTTGTACCATAAATAAGTGCATCAACCATGCACCAACCTGTTGACGGGCATTTATGACACACCATCAACAGGAAGGATAGATCTGGACTGGGGCTGTCTATCTAACCCAAGTTGTTTGGTATGATCTAACCTTACGGGTTTTATGGCTCCATTAGCCAACTAGGGTCCTAAAAACATCGAAAGGAAATAAACTAAATAAAAATAAGATTCTAACAATCGACACACTAATTACAAAATGTTGAGATAAATAGTGTTAATGTACAATGATTATGTATAGTTTACAAGGTTTAAATAAAATCTTGCGAAAGTAATTGTTTGAGATAAAGTTTCTAAACAAGATCAAGTATGAACATAACTCTTTCTAATGTTTTAAAAATATTAAAATAATAAACACTGAATGAATATGATTGTAACGATAACACAAAAATAGACAGAGCTAATTAATCTCTGAATAAAGCAATCATTGTTCATTCATATACAAACAACTTAAAATAAAATAAAATAAACACATTAACTAACCTCTAGCTGATCAACAATAGTAAACTAAGTTCATCTCTCTGCATTTTGTGATCTCATGTTTGTCCTTTATTAAGTGGAAACCTATGACAGAAACAATCATAATACTTCCTGAAGAAATTCAAGAAAGTGTTTCGTGCTTTGGAGTGAATTTATAGCAACAAAAAGATAACTAATTATATATCCTATGACCTGAAGATAACCAATAGACGAGGATGAAAGAAATCTCAATCATGGGCAGTGATGTTATCAACCATTTAACATCAGAAGTAAACTCAAAAATAACTAAATAGTTGATCGATCAGAAGTAACAAACTAGACCAATAGATCATGGACAGTATTTAGATAATCAATAATCATAAATATCATGTGAAGAAAATACTAAAGCTAAATCAACACAAATAAAATTTCATAACATAGAAATTATAGGAGAATACAATGAAACAAACATTGTACAGTTTACATACGTCTAAATCCAACATCAAACCGTTTTCCCATATCACTTCCAAAATTATATGTCCATTCCGTGATCCAGAAAAAACGTGTTTTTTAACACCAAGAAGAAAAATATATTTAAAAATGTCTTGGATCAGTTACCTCTTATCATACAAGATAGAGGACGATCACTGAAAATAAGTTTGTTTTACAAAAATAGAATAACAAAAGGATACTCTTGTAGGAGTATTTACATAAAAAATAATTACATTCATGACATTGTTTTTTCAAAAATGGGAAATTACTAAGCTATTGAATGCTCAACCCATGATTCATTTTCCTTAAACATAGCATTATAATATGTAGTTTACATGAAAAGATAAAACAAAATCAAAGTTTAGACAATAATAGAAACAAATAATTTTAAATAGATTTTCTACAGAATCTTTCGATTATGTAGCTAGTCTCAAAATAAAATAAAATCAGAAGTGAATCTATTTATTGTTTCTCAAACAGAATCAAATAAAAAAAAATTAAAACAAATATTTACCATTTCAGAAATTTAATAAAGAAGCATTTGATAAGTCTGAATTTATGATGGTGTTGAAATTTGTTGAGTTTTTAATAATCACATTACCAGGCCGCTTAATCTTCTTGTTTTCCCTGTGAGTGTTCAATCGAATGCAAGATTTTAATTCGTCATTCTCCCTCTCGAGCAATGAGTCTCATTCTACCATTTGGTTTAATTGTTCTTGAAGATGGGGATATCCTGATAATATCTCTCAACCCAATCAAGATAGTTTTCACAATGAACTGGTTCTATGGTAGGCAAAGGTGGATCCTGTTTTGCAAAGGGCAATTTAGTCTGTTCTGTGATTTCCTTCAGATTGTGTTGTATACCAGAGAAGCCCTCTTGTTTCTTTAGGAATGGTGGTATATTAGAAACGAAATTGAATTGTATTGCATTAGTATCGATATCGTTACCCAAAATCTGGTCATCGACATCTTCTTGAGCAACAAAATCTTCAATCTCATCCTCAGAAAAATGATCATCGACCTTGATCACAGGGGTCGATTTCTCATTATCATGCTGTTGATTTCTCAATTTCTAGATAGGAGTCGGCCTGGTCTCTTATTTGTAAAATTTACATCTGGACTACTTTGTTTTTTTCACCTTCTTTTTTTCTTGACAGATGATTCATTTAAAACAACATGAATCGACTGATGAGTATGAACAATAAGAATCATATCCTTTAAATCATCTAAAACTTCCTCCAAATATTTTCTAGGATAAAAATTGCATCGTGGCTTCTTGCTTGATGGATTCTGGATAGCAACAGAGGTTTGATCTATGGACACATGACCTTCTTGTGGATTAACACATAGGTTTTTGATAGTGGGGTTAGATCAATAGGGACTGGGGTTATCATTGAGATGAATAGGTGATTCTATTACATTTTTGGGTAGGGTAAAACTATTTCTAAACAAGAAATTTTCCCAACTGTCTCCAGTCTTAGATAGATGCGAAACCACGAGGATTCAGATGAGGCCATGGTGGAAAAGGCTCGACTATGGGTTTAGTTTTTGTCTTTGATATAACTTAGCCATTTTATGCAGACTCCTATGCAGATAAAAAGGCATATTCAACTTGAAACCTAGAAAAACCATCAACGGGAAGACATGATACAAGAAGATAAAACCATATCTACCTTCACAGGTAATAAATTTCTTAAGCATTAAGAGCAATCCATGCCATCGGGTTTGAAAAGAGCAATTGGTGTACCTTTTGGATAACAACACGATTTCTTGGAGGCCATGAGTAAATGACAGGGAACACCTTCGATTTTGGTGTTTTTAAACCATCGATATCCCTCTTGGGATAGTCATGTAGCTTCTACGATGGAAACTTTAGTCACCTCTAGCTGCAAATCCCCAATCTTAGACCTGGTGCCATCAAAATTCTGAGTGAAATCTTGGGCCACAATGAGGTTGAAACCCTCAAACCGTCTGAGGAACCATCCCAACCATATGCCACAATGTCGTCCATGGCATCATCATGAGAGAGGAGAGCTTGAGAACCATTGGACTCAATTCTCACCATGGGGGCCATTGATATGTTCACATAAAAACAACAAGGGTAGAGAGAGGCGAGTTGTGTTCTCCAACACATGAAAAGTAAGATGAGTTATGCATAATCATGAGGAACCCGATACCTAAGGATTCAGGAGGCTACCATAACAACCATTTGGAGCTTTGAGTGGGTAGTAACCAGAGGACGCACAAAACAGGAAACCACTCTGTGAAATGAATACCAAGATCAAAGCATCAAAAATCACCACTTTCAACCATGAATGCAGGCTTGAGCTATGCAGGATGAAGGGATGATGTTTGAAGGTAAGTGTGTCAGTCTTGTACCAGGACGACAAGACCATGATTCGACTGCTAGGGGTAACATTCAAATTTCAAATTAAACCAAAGTTTGTTAGTTGTACGATCATAGATATGTCAAATGTAAAAAAACATATAATCAAAGATAGAAATGACTAAGTTATATCTCCCAAGGTGGATAACTCAAGTGTTATGGTAATGGATCAAAAAATGAAAATGATAGGTTTACAAACTTTAAGGTTTATAAAAATATAGATTCCCTTTAGGTGTAATCCCATTTGTTAAAAGAAAAAACCACAAACTGTATGATGACCACTCAAACCAAATTTTTCTCTAATTTCATGCTTTCAGTCATGAATTAAACAAAAAAAATGATAAATTAAAAACAATGAACTCTTACACACAAGTAGGCCAATGAATCTTCTCAACACCAAAAACATAGAAAAGTTTGTAAGGAGAAGGAGGTAGCTATAGAAAATTTTATCCCTTGGCAACGACATTTTACCATGATAAAATTTGACAATAATTGTTGGTTGCCAACAATGGTGACACTCTGGGCGAAGCAATTATCTCTACATCATCAGAACTTTATATCAGGGAAAAGATGACTCAACAATAATTAATAGAAACAATTAGAAGACAGATCAAGCACTTTGACAATAACTCAGAAAAATAACACAGTCATTGTATTGGGTAAAGTTCTTTCCAAAAATTGTAATCCAGAATCTTGTTTAGATCACAAGGGTAGCAATGTTTATATAGATAACTCCAATACCATTGACAAGGCCACTACTTCCAGCAGGCGTCCATAGCCTCGACATGGATGTAATTTAACCCACTCTAGTACTTCTATCATGTCCAAGAGTCATCCATTTATGATAAAAGCATCCTGACATCTGATCAATTTAAAAAATATACCTGAGGATCTTTGAACCCAACATCGCTTCACTACCAGCAAGCATGTTCAGTACCCCGACGAAGTTGTCTTGGTATCATGCGTGAATTTACCCTCTACCAGCAGACATGTTCAGTATCCTGACATGTTTACACACAATTCCCACACATTATAGTGCTTCCAACTCTCTAAAATTGTTTATAAAATTTTGAGAAGCTTTGTGATATCACGAGAGCGGGGTGATACTGAAAATATCACAGCCAGGCAGTGATAGGATCAATATTTAAGAATATTTTCTCATTTTTTAGGGACTGATAACTTTTATCGTAATTTGGACATTTAGATTTCAATTAATAAATCATTTCTGGGATGGGAAAGCACTGTGAGTTGTTTTCTTTAAAATAGGGACAGTGTTAGAAGTTTTTTAAGATAATTGTGTTTCTCTGAGATTTCAATGAAAACTAGGAACAATGACTGGTCAAAACTTATTGTATCTGATATGAGTTCAGATGCTTCGAAATGTTCTCAATTGTTGCTAATGAAAAATACAATTCCCTTCAATAATGAATAATGATTCAGACATAATCATTACAAAAATACAAAAAATCACACAAAATGAAAAAAAAAAGAAGAAAATGTAAATTAAAATATTTACAAAGGGGTGGATTTGATTTTCTTAAGTGAAGTATTTTTTTAGAGACTGGACATTCACTGGAAAAGTGTCTGGCTATCCCTCTAGGTTGTGTAGCCGAAAA
The DNA here is from genome assembly GCA_000966675.3 of Picea glauca. NCBI lineage: Eukaryota > Viridiplantae > Streptophyta > Pinopsida > Pinales > Pinaceae > Picea > Picea glauca. The sequence goes on from JZKD02S0642108.1 coordinate 45,281, forward strand.
GAACTTGGACCCAATTTTTCAAAAATGACGAAAGGTCCCAACCATAGGTTTTGAAACTTGGTATGTTCTCCTTTATTCTCGTGCACTTTCTCCCATTTGAGGACTAAATTCCCTACATCAAAATTTCTTTCAGAGGATGAACTTGTATTGAACCAACTCTTTACAATTTTTTGGTGTTGATTGAATTTATGATTTTCCTGTGTCCTTACCTCTTCCAATTTTAATAAAGCGTTTATTTGATTTTCTAGAGGAGGACATTCTCCTTCTTGAAATTTTTGCGAAAATTGCAGAGAAGGAAGCAAGACATGCAGGGGCAGGATGGCTTCTCTTCCATAAACAAGGAAGAAGGGAGAATTACTAATGGAGGATTTTGGAGTTACCCTATCAATCCAAAGTTCTTTGTACAACGCATTGTGCCAATTCTTGTGGTTTTCTGACACTATCCTTTTTATAATCTTGATCAGATTCTTATTTGTTGACTCGGCCAAACCATTCCCTTGAGGGTAATAGTTGGCATAGTACTTTAGTTTAATCCCTTTTTCTAGAGAGAAATCCCCTTTTCTAGAGAGAAAACATTCATATCTAGGGAAGAAAAATAAGAAGCATTGTCAAAAAAAGACATTTAGGAATTCTGAATCGAGTGATAATATGGAAGTTCAGAAATGACACTACCTGATTCGTATTGACTACTTTTAATGTTAAGGCTTCAGAACATCTCGTAAAATAGTCAGTTTTCATGAGAATGTACTTGTGCTACTATGAGGAAGGGGGGTTGATTGGTCCTATAATGTCTAGGCCCCACTGCTGAAAAGGTGTGTCTACTGTAACAGGATGCAAAGGAAAAGATGCTTTCTTCACCCATCCAGCAGCCTTTTGACAGATTACACATTTGTGAGACAAAGTGTGAGCATCCTTAAACAAGGTAGACTATTAGTATACATCCCTTAGAGCAGTGGTATCCCCACCAAAATGACCCCCGACATCACCGGAATGCAGTTCATCCAACACCCTTTCAGATTCCTCCTTCTCTAAGCAATGCAGAAAAACACCGTCAAAATTCTTTCGAAATAATATATCATTAATTAATTGGAAAGAAGTAGATTTAAGCCTAAGTTCTCTTCTGTTTTTGGGATCAATATTACGAGGAGTAGTTCCATGCAGCAAATAAAATTTGATATTCTCATACCATGAATTGGGCACAGTTTGTGTACAGCTGATCTATGTTTCGTTATGTTGATTTGCAGTTTATGTATTTATTTGACTTTCTAACTTCTCAACTGAATCAACTACTAATTTACAAAGGCATTGACCTCTAACAACTTGTGCAGGTACTATTTTGAGGTCATATTCCTGAAGTGATGTCATCCAATTTGCCCTTTTTTCTCCCAGCTCTTTCTACACTAACAAATTTCTTACAACGGGGTAAGGAACAACAATTTTTGTCCTAGATTTTAACAGGTAATACCTGAAATGTTCAACATCTTTAAAAAAAGCATACGCCTGTTGATCTACTGCGGGGAAATTTAGTTCTTCTCCTTTAAAGGAATAGCTCAAAAGTATATAATGTGAAAGTACAATGACATAAGATCTGTCAGATGCAAAAGTATATAATGTAAAATCCTGGGAAAAATCAGGGCTCAACAAGGAAGGTGCCTTGATTATGGATTTTTTGATAGAATCAAAATCTTGACTCTATTGTGGTCCCCATCTATATAAAACATCCTTTTTAATGAGATTTTGTAGAGGTCTTACCAATTCAGAAAAACTTGGGACAAATCATCTGACAAAATTAATTTTACCCAAAAAGGATTGCATGGCCTTTTTGGATGAAGGAGGGGGAAGGTTGGAAATGGCTTGGGTTCTTTCAAGATCAATTATCATTCCATATTTAGAAACTATAAACCCAAGTAATTTCCCTTGTTCTACTGCAAAGACTGATTTTTTAGGATCGAGTGAAATTTCGAACTTGCGACATCGTTCTAACACAGTCCTAAGATGAGAAAGGTGATCTTTCTTGTTTTTGGAAAAGACAGTAACATCGACTACATAGACCACAACTGACTGATTAATAAGGCCACAAAAATCAATGTCCATTGCCCTCTAGAAAGTGGCACCGACATTTATCAATCCGAAGGGAATTTTTTTGTAGACGTAGGTTCCCCATGGGGTACAAAAAGTGGTTTTCAGCTGATCTGACAGAGACATAAGGACCTGGTTATTTCCTGAGAAAACATCTAATAAAGATAGTCTTTAAAACCAAATACTTGTTGAATAATTTGTTCCATTGGAGGAACGGGGTAATTGTCTTTATCAGAGGTTTGGTTTAAATTTTGAAAATCGACACAAAGTCAAATTTCTCCACTCTTCTTCCTTACAGGGACTAATTTAGATACCCATTGAGTATGCCTAACTAGAAAAATTATCTTTGCAGTGAGTAATTTATTTAGTTCATTTAGGATGCATTTTCCTCATTTTTTGTTGGAAAAGATGAGTTTGCAATTTCATAGGAATTACGTGTTGTATTATGTTTGGGTAGAAAGTCTTTAAATAGTAATAGGTCCAAGCAAATACATCTTTAAATTCTTTGAACAATTTTATAAAAGCAAACCTTTCTTGTTCAGAACACCCCTTTCCCAGATTGATATTTTGAGGATGATCTTGTGTTCCTAAATTTAGAGTTTCGTACAACAATGAGGAATTGTTTGTTTTACAATTGACTACCCCTCTAAAATTGTCATGTAGGTCATAAATTTTTTCTAATCTAAAAACAGATTTGGGAATCGAGTTTACTAGCTCGAATGATGATTCTGCAGATCGAGGATCAGATATTATCGTGAAATCTCAGAGATTTTCATCATGAGTGCTTTCATCAATTACTGCATCTTGAAAGGTGTCTTCCATGTGCAAAAAAATGATGATTTGTTGGTCATCATCAAATACTCGCCATTTTGTGATGTTGTCAAGAATCGATGGCCTGAATAACAATTTGACCAAGAACACGTTAGGAGAAAGACCTTCAGCTTGCAACAATTTAGAAGCAACATTAGCTAGTAAATCAACTTCTGAATTACTTGTCCTAGGAATGGAATTTATATTGAATGCTATAAATATGTGTATTAAACCCCATACCTCAGTTTGGTAATTCTTCAAATGTGGTGACAAACAATGTATTGCATTTCTTACCTGTTTGACTATGATTTCAGAGTCATCGAATACAACCAATTTTTGCACATTCATATCCAGTGCCTTCCTCAGTCCCTACATAAGTGCTTTGTATTCTTCTGTATTGTTAGTACATTCAAACTCCAATTGACAAGCAATAAATGTTTTATTACCTATGGGATCGATGAACACACAACCATCACCTTCCCCTTCTCGGGATTTGGATAAATCAAAATATAAGGACCAGATTTGTTCGTCGTTGGAAATGTTCGGTGTTCCTAGAAACGTTGTTGTCTAAATATAGGTGGTTACTTTAGATTGTTTTTCTGGGTTGGTGATGGAGGAAATTTCAGTCATGAAATTAACAAAAAAGGTATCCATCCCCTACGTCTCAATCGAATTTGCAACAGTAATAAAAGGCTCATTTGTGTCATTTAGATCTGTCTCTGTGTACTTGAGGTAACGTTCTCTGTTTATTATGATCTTGTTGGGTTGTCCATTTTATGGAAGCCATAAACGAGACTAGTCCATAGCGAAATAGCCATGTAACTGTTCTCACCAATATCTACTAAAAAATAAACCATAAACTTCAAGAATGTCAACAACAATAATATCAATTACTTGGTGAACCTTGGGATTGGACGACAATCTTATCAACACATTTTTAAGTTCACCAATGACTTTGACATTAGTTTGATCTAACTGGATGACTTTTAGATCAAAAGGTTTTACTTCAGCATTAATTTTCTGACACACAGACAGAGGCATTACATTTGACGAGGCTCCAAAATCAACCATACAATTATGTACATTCCTATTGAAAATTTTGAAAGTTAATAAAAAAGGAGGCACATTTTTTCGTGAAGAAACAACAAAATTCTGTTGATTTTTTATGGTTGTACCTTAAACAGTTTTATTTAAATTACCTACAGTTTTTTTTATGTGTCCCTTTTATCCTAATTTTCAAATGAATTTTTACCTAGGACATCTTTAGCTTTGTTTGAGTCAGTTTCTGTTGATTTCTTGCTGATAAGATCATTCTTTTTATTATTTTCAGCCATTCTTTGGAGCATTTTCTATAGGATAAGTGGAAATTTCAGCAATTCAAAAACTGAAATATTTGCCCTTAATTTTTTAAGATCTTCAAACAAATCATACTCTAAAATTGGAGCAACAGATTTTTGTCTCATTTCAGTTTGCTTTGGTTGTTTTGAAACCACATTTTTACTTGTTTCGGGTGAAGGTTTGTTTTGTGATTTACTTCTAATGTTATAGGGATGGACAATTTCAAAGTTTGCTTGAAAGATGTTGTCCGACGAGTGCCCGAAAATGGGAGGAGATGGGTCCTCCTCATCAAGTGTCTCTTCCTCACCTGTATCATCATAATTTTCATGGGGAGAAGAAATAGAGTTATCATGTCTTCCAATATTGTTTGCAAAGCATACTGTAGACCTCCGAATTTAATACCTTATGTGGTTGGGTTTGGTCGTTTTGGAGGAAAAGGTTTTATGAAAGGTGGTATAAAGCCTCCTTTACTTGTAGATGCCTCCTCAGTGGATATTTTAAATTCAACGACCTGATTGGATAATTTCTGGAAATATTTCTGCAAACTTTCCAAGTCTAATGTTTCTTGTTGATTTTTAGCTTGAGGAGGCCTAGTAAGAATTTCTATTTTATTTTTATAAGATGAAGTTGTTTCAACCTCACTACTTAGATTATATTTTAAGCTCAAAATTTCCTTCTCAATTAGGACTGCCTCCTCAAAGGCTTCTAATAATGTGTTCTTTTTGGACCTTTTAACCCATATGGCTATATTGTTATGCAGGGCCTTAGTATAGTATGCAACCGTCAGATTTTCTATTGGCATTGAATCTACAAGGATTTTGTTTTTTAATGTCAGGAATCTCTGGTTGAAAGCCTTAACATTTTCGAACTAGAGAGTTCCCTTACTAGAACTTTTGGAGATTTATCATCTCCAATTTTTTCTAGGAAACATGTTTCAAACTTGTCCCAAGAGATAATGGTTTGAGGTTGTTGTGAAAAATACCAAGTTGAGGTATTTCCCTCAAAAGTGTAAGGGAATAACCTACACACAACATCTTTGTTTTCAACACTCTGAAGTCTAACAACTAACATGAATTTCTTGATGTGATCCTCAGTTGATTGCTTTGAATCTGGATCAAATTTGGGCAACCATTTCTCTAGATGTTTGGGCAATGGGTGTTGGGATCTAGGTACTTCCACGACATCTTGAGCAAGCCAAGGATTGGTTGGATTATTTTGGTTTTCCATGGGATTTGGTGGATTTGAAGGTTGAGATGGTTCAGATGAGGAACTACCTTCGTCCGAGGATTCCCCTCTTGAAGAAGGTGGAGAAGAACCAGGTGGGTATGGTGGAATACCATATCCTCAGCAGCAATGATACGTTCTTCAGCAAGATTGGTAATATTACCACCCAAAGAGTTTCTAGGCAGACGAGTGTCTTTAGGTTGTCCTTGAAGATTTGTGAAATCAAGAGGTTGATTAAGTTGTCAACCAGGTTGTTCGATATGAGATAAATCACTTTGAGTTCTTATGATTGACTGGCAAACAATTTCTTGGATGTCAATCCCTTGAGAAACTAGTGTCACTGGTTCGACAGGAATGTTAGGGGTAGTGTTTGAGGTAGTATTTGTTGAAGGGCATTTATGACACACCGTCAATGGGAAGGATAGATCCAGACCGGGGTTTTCTATCTAACCCAAGTCGTTTGGTATGATCTAACCTGATGGGTTTTATGGTTCCGTTAGCCAACTAGGGTCCTAAAAACATTAAAAGGAAATAAACTAAATAAAAATAAGATTCTAAGAATCGACACACTAATTACAAAATGTTGAGCTAAATAGTGTTAATGTACAATGATTATGTACAGTTTACAAGGTTTAAATAAAATCTTGCGAAAGTAATTGTTTGAGATAAAGTTTCTAAACAAGATCAAGTATGAACATAACTCTTTCTAATGTTTTAAAACTATTATACTAATAAACACTGAATGAATATGATTGTAATGATAACAAAAAAATAGACAAAGCTAATTAATTTCTGAATAATGCAATCATTGTTCATTCATATACAAACAACTTAAAGTAAAATAAAACAACACATTAACTAACCTCTAGCTGGTCAACAATAGTAAACTAAGTCCATCTCTCTGCATTGTGTAATCTCCTGTCTATCATGTATTAAGTGAAAATCTATGACAAAAACAATCATAATACTTCCTGAAGAAATTCAAGAAAGTGTTTCATGCTTTGGAGTGAATTTATAGCAACAGAAAGATAACTAATTATATATCCTATGAAACCAGAGAAACCCTCTTGTTTCTTTAGGAACGGTGGGAGATTAGAAACGAAATCGAACTGTATTTCATCAGTATCTATATCGTTACCCAAAATCCGGTCATCGACATCTTCTTGAGAAATAAAATCTTCAATCTCATCCTCAGAAAAATGACCATTAACCTCAATCACAAGGGTCGATTTCTCATTATCACGCCATTGATTTCTCAATTTTCTAGATAGGAGTCGACCTGGTCTCTTATTTGTAAAATTTACATATGGACTACTCTGTTTTTTACACTTGTTCTTTTTCTTGACAGTTGATTCATTTAAAACAACCTAAATCGGCTAATGAGTATGAACAACATGAATCCTATCCTTTAAATCATCTAAAACTTCCTCCAAAGACTTTCTGGGAAATAAATCACATCATGGCTTCTTGATTAATGGCTTATGGATAGCAACAGAGGTTTGATATATGGACACATGGCCTTCTTGTGGATTAACACATAGGTTTTCGATAGTGGGGTTAGATCGACAGGGATTGGGGTTTTCATCGAGAGGAAGAGGTGATTCTATTACATTTTCGGGTAGGGCAAAATTATTTCTAAACCTAAAATTTTCCCAATTGTCCCCAGTCTTAGATAGATGCAGAACCACGAGCATTCAGATGAGGCCATGGTGGAAAAGGCTAGACTGTGGGTTTAGTTTCTATCTTTGATAGAAATTCGCCATTTTCTAGTAGACTCCTATGAAGATAAAAAGGAATATTCAACTTGAAACCTAGAAAAACCATCAACAGGAAGACATGATACAAGAAGATCAAACCATATCTACCTTCCCAGGTAATAAATTGCTTAAGAATTAAGAGAAATCCATTCCATCGAGGTTTGAAAAGAGAAATTGGTGTACCTTTTGGGTAACAACACAATTTCTTGGAGGCCATGAGTAAATGCCAGGGAAGGCCTTCGATTTTGGTGTTTTTAAACCATCGATCTCACTCTTGGGATAGTCTTGTAGCTTCTACAATGGAAAGTTCGGTCACTTCTAGCTGCAAATCCATAATCTTAGCCCTGGTTCCATCAAAGGTTTTAGAGAAATCTTGGGCCACAATGAGGTTGAAACCATCGAACCATCTAATGAAACCATCCCATCCATATGCCACAATGTCTTCCATGACATCGCCATGAGAGAGGAGAGCTTGTGAACCATTGGACCCAATTCTCACCACGGGCGCCATTGATATGTTCACATAGAAACAAAAAGGGTAGCGAGAGGTGGGTTGTGTTCTCCAACACACGAAAATTAGGATGAAGTCTGCATAATCGAGAGGAACCCGATACCTAAGGATTCAGGAGGCTACCATAACAACCATTTGAAGCTTTGAGTGGGTAGTAACTAGAGGACACGCATAACAGGAAACCACTCTGTGAAATGAATACCAATATCAAAGCATCAAAACTCACCACTTGCAACCATGAATGTAGGCCTGAGCTATTCAAGAGGAAGGGATGATGTTTGAAGGTAAGTGTGTCAATCCTGTACCCAGACAACAAGACCGTTATTTGAATTCTAGGGGTAACATTCAAATTTCAAATTAAACCAAAATTTGCTATTTGCGCGATCATAGATATCTCAAATGTAAAAACCATATAATCAAAGATAGAAATGACTAAGTCATATCTCCCAAGGTGGATAACTCAAGTGTTATGGTAATGGATCAACAAATGAAAATGATAGGCTTACAAAATTTAAGGTTTATAAAAATATAGATGCCCTTTAGGTGTAATCCCATTTGTTAAAAGAAAAAAACACAAACTATATGATGACCACTCAAACCGAATTTTGTTCTAATTTCATGCTTTCAGTCATGAAATTAAACAAAACAAATGATAGATTAAAAACAATGAACTCTTACAAAAAGCTAGGCCAATGAATCTTCTCAAAACCAAAAATATATAAAAATTTGTGTTAGCACTGAGTCACCCTCCGATTGCAAGAGGATAAACCCAATACCCATCAAAATATTTGTGGATTAAAAGGGTGTGAGTGGGTGAGTCAGCGAGGATTTAAGGAAAGGAAAGACAACGGAGATCACTGCAGATCAGTGATGATCCAGTGGGCTATGGATTCATAAGAATTATTCTCAATGAAGGCATTTAAGCTCCCTATCATACAAAGTATTTAAATGGTGGTGGGGAGGAGAAAGGAAGAAAGTCTCTGAATGATAAACCATAAAAAATGGGCAAGATGACAATAGATCCTCTACTACCCCAGGAATCCAGAAATCAGGGGGTTTACAATGATCCAGACAAGAAGAAAAAATAGGACGTCTGTTGAACCATGAAATATGGGCATGATGACAACATATCATCCATCACCTTAGGAATCCATAAATCAGATAGATTAGATTCAGACAGGAACGGGAAACAGAAATGTATGTTGAACCATGGAAGATGGGCATGATGGAAACAGATCCTCCATTGCCTCAGAAATCCATAAATCAGAGAGATTACGTTAAGATGGGAATGAGAAATAGAAACATCTGTTGAACCATGAAAGATGGTCATGACAGCAACAGATCCTCCAACACCTCAGGAATCCATCAATAAGAGAGATTACATCCAAAAAAGAAAGAGAAACATAAAATGAAAACTAAGAAGACGGTATGATATAACAACTTAAAGGAATCTTCATTAACATAACAATTTACAATCCAAGCCCTCGGGATTACAACAAAAATACAGTCATAACAACTCTCAAAGATTTCCCCTGGTTTGGGCCAAAACTACCCCCCATTTACAAAATCTAAATTGATCTCTTTTATACTCAGATTAGTGCCCGACTCTCAGGACTGTGATATGATCACCAAATTCAAAGCTTTTCTTGGAGTAGTCTTCTGTCAAAATTTGCATGTATCCCTCTATCATATGCGATCTCAGATCGACATGGGTCTGCAGGAAAATCTATCCACAGGGGTACCACGGGCTGACGTTTCAGTCACCATGACTGAGCCTTCCATGCATTCCAATTATGGAGTGAATTGAGGTTTCAACCACCAGATCTTCCTTCATTAAATTCCTTTTCGTGGGATTGTGACATGGCTTAATGCTCAAGGGGAGGCCACATGATTCTCTTGGATAGGATGTTATATGAGAACGTGATTGTGGGGCCACTCAAAGGTGGTTTGGATTTAGACCGCTTTTGGGCCCACAATCCATCTCCCTTCACCACATATCGCTTTTGACTTACCATGGTTTCAATTGCGGGACAACTCAAGAAAATTATCGCCCGAGCATGTTGCGTTCCCTCCATGGACTATGGTAATCAATATCATGATATTGGATGAGGCTTCACGATCAGCAGCTCAAAACCGCCCCTCCAAATTAATGGATCAAATCTCCCTTTTTGAATCGACGGATAATTCCTACTTCGTGATTTGGGATTTGGACTTTTCAAACCTCAAACCTCCTTTTCCTTCTGTTGCTTTTACCCAGACCTAAATATATGATGATGTGTGGCCCACTGATATCGATGGCTAGAATCTCTTCAGGTCTCCTGAATCCGAGAAAAAAAAAAATTCAAACTTCATTTTCCTCCTGGAAAATCCTTCGGAGCTAAGGATCTGACGACGTGTGGCCTCCAAATATCAACGGCTGATATCCCTTCAAAACTTCAGGCTTTGGGAAAATCAATTTTCAAACTTACCTCTCCCACGAAGCTCGCATGTCTCTACCATGTGTCCCCACTGGTGGATGGTCTGGATGACATCATATGATGTCATGTCTGCTAATGTGTCATGATAAGGAGAGTGATAAGGCCACGATCGAATGAATTGGAAAGAGTGTCATGTGCCATTCCTAATGAGAGTGTGTCACATGCTTCAAGTCTTCGTCATTCGATGCTTTTCTCATTTTAAAATCCTAGAGTGATAGATCTGATGACGCGTGGCATTCTGGATTTGGACGGCCAAGATCCACTTTGGGTCTTCGGGCTTTAGGAAACCAAAACTCAAATCTTTCTTACTCTTCCATGCACTTTTACCCAGAGCTGTGGATCTGACGACACATGGATCTTGCTAATCAATGACTCGGATCCATTTCGGGCCTTTGGCCACTTCGGCAGCTTCAAAAAATTCGGTTCTTTGGCAGCTTCGGGTCTTCGAGACTTCGGTCTTTGGCCCTTTAGGATTTCTAATCACTTCTCATTTCAAATATCCCGAAGCTCATTTCCCCAAAGGCTTGGATCGACTGCCACCTGTCCCCTTTGATATCAATGGTTCATATTCACTTCGGGGCATTTTTCTCCGGCGCTATACTTCGCGCAAGTTTTCACTCCCGAATTCCCGTGAGACGCTGATATGGATTGTTCCTGGAATGTTCACCGCTAAAATATTAAAAATGCCTTATGCTTATGCTTCAATCCCAAAACATACTTCCAAGAAAGTTGCACTTGTGTTCATGGTTGCGGCCTATGTAAACAAAGACTTAGGTGACTGGGGTAGAGCTCGAGAAAACAGAAGGACCAATGACAGAGGAAAAGGATATGGGCGCTCAAACAGAAAGGGACAAACAAAAAAAAAATGAACTTGTCGGCTGAAAGGGAAAAATTAAAAGACATGGCCTGCGAAAGAGAGAAAAACAAGGCAAGGACATAGACTCAGGTATATTCGACACACACCTACGGCCGTTGAAAACTTCATGTGATAAAATTTATCTCCACAAGGGATGGCATGCTCCCTTCGGCCTTCCAAGAATGTGCAGTTCTAGTGCCTTATCCATTGGGTTATGGAGTCTAGGTCAAAACTTTCGCCAAAGAAAATGGGGAGATATGTACACTAGTCTACTAAAAAACAAAAACAAACACATGGGCTCCAAAAGGAGCTTATTTATGTACACTGCTAGACTAATTGAATTTTTACAAAGTGTTAGGTGAAAGTGAACTTCCACCAGAGCCATTCAAGTAACTTCCTAACTGGAAACTCATTTACTATGTTAGTGGTCAATAAAAGATAATGAAACTATGACAACAAATTGATTACATTTTCCAGCTCTCCTCCTAGTGTTGAAAGAAAGATAAAGCTTGGAGGCTTCAATACCTAGAAAAAAGGAAACTCCATGTACTCCCCTACAGGATCATAAAATAGGGGATGAAACTTACTGGGTTGATAACAAAAAGCATGTTCTGTCTTACAACTACTCACATTTGACTAAATGTATGTGGCAAGTATAGGTGAGTGAAAGGTTGATGTAGGACACTGACCCACTTCCTCTTTGTCTTCTCCAATGACATCGTCTAGCTGAGAGAAAGAAGTTTCTTCATGTATATCCATGTATGTCTCTTTCTTTCTATCATGTTGCTCTTGGTAGGATCTTTTTCTTTCATAAGAAGATTGCCAGCCTATGCTTTTTTATTCTGAATACTCTTCAAGGGCAGGTGAGTGCAGAACTCTTTTATTTTTATCCTTGCTTCCTCTCTCAATTAGATATTTATTAGACTCATCACACGAGAAAGACTCTATCATATGATGGATGTATAATGCAAACTTCTTACAACTGTCATCCAAAACAAGATGAGATAGGTAAATCTTCTCGTAATATGAAGTGAAAGCATCGTGCAAATCCTTCGAAGAATGGATACTAGCAACAGGGAGAGATTGACACCATTCACGAGCATCTCCCTCCAAAGAAAATTTGAACATCTTGATCAAGGCATCCTCATGAACAAAATCATGCTCAAGCATGCATAAATGAAAATTGAATAAGTGCTTACTGGGCTCATCATGCTCGCTTCCTCTGAATCTCAGAAGATAAGCATCCCATTCATTTCTATCCGGCACCAAATATGGCTAAGAAATTGAAAGGGGAAAAACTCTGATCCAAGATAGTTGAAATATGTGGCTCCTTCCTTTCTCCTTTATGTCTCTCCCAAGGATCAGATTCGCAATCACCATAAATAGGAACCATGGAGAATCTCTGATCTTCGACATCTAAATATTTAGAAGAGACATGTTTATCTTCATGGACGCTTAAAACAACAGATGCATCTGATATGATGCCAAACATTTCTATGTTGTTTCTATCATGAATATCATTCAACACCTCATGATCGTCATGGAAAATGATTTCTTCCACAAAAAATGCTTCATCACAAATATGGTCCTTGTGACAGGTAGAATATTTATAAAGCAAAGAAAACTCATCACAATAGTTTTCATAAAGATACTCAGCAGAGAAATAATATTTACAAAACGAATTGAAAGCTGCATGAAAACCTGTCAAAGAGTTGATGCTTGCAATGGGAAGAGATCGACACCAATCATGAGCAATCCTCCTTAATGAATTCTTGAAAAGCTTAAGCTGAACATCTTCATGCATGATATGAATAAATTCATGAAATTCCAGCAAATGTTCAGCTGGTACTTCCCACTCTTCTCCTCGAAATTTAGGAAGGATTCTCTCCCATTTATCTTTATCAGGCAGTGTATTAGGGAAACCAACTATTTTTGAAAAATCACAGAAAGCATACCTCTGAGCTAAGATCTTTTCCATTTCAAACCAGTGGAGTCACCATTAGATTTTCAAAAAGTGGAGTTGCCATGGTGAAAGATAAGCAGTTAGAATAATGTATCCAACCTCATTTCACCATCTAAAACTGGATCTATTCATTGTCATTCTCCCAAGGAAGATATCTTATTTCTGTCCCTGACAATTGTGCCATGAATGTTATCACTGAGAGTCACCCTCCGACTGCAAGAGGATAAGCCCAATACCCATCTAAATATTTTTGGATTAAAAGGGTGTGAGTGGGTGAGTCAACGAGGCTTTAAGAAAAGGAAAGACAATGGAGATCACTGAAGATTAGTGATGGGCCATTGATCTATGGAGTCATAAATGGTCTTCTCAATGAAGGCATTTAAGCTCCCTATCAGACAAAGGATTTAAATGGTGGTGGGAAGGAGAAAGGAAGAAAGTGTTTGAATGATAAACCATAAAAAATGGGCAACATGACAGCAGATCCTCTACCACCTCAGGAATCTAGAAATCAGGGGGTTTACAATGATCCAGACAAGAATAAAAACATAGGACATCTGATGAACCAGGAAATATGATCATGACAAAAACAAACCTTCCATCGCCTCAGGATTCCATAAATCAGAGAGATTACATTCAGACAGTAACGGGAAACAGAAACGTCTATTGAACCATGGAAGATGGGCATGACGGAAATAGATCCTCCATCGCCTCATGAATCCATAAATTAGAGAGATTATGTTCAGATAGGAATGAGAAACAAAAACATCTGTTGAACCATGAAATATGGGCATGATGGCAACAGATCCTCCATCGCCTCAGGAATCCATAAATCAGAGAGATTACATCCAGAAAAGAAAGAGAAACAGAAAATGAAAACTAAGAAGATGGTCTAATATAACAACTTAAAGGAATATTAATTAACATAACAATTTACAATCCAGTCCCTCAGGCTTACAACAAAAATACAGTCATAATAGCTCTCAAATATTTCCCCCGGTCTGGGCCAAAAATACCCCCCGTTTACAAAATCTAAATTCATCTCTTTTATACTCAAACAAGTTCTCGACTCTCAAGAGTGTGATTTGATCACCACATTCAAAGATTTGCTTGGAGAAGTCTTCTATCAGACTGTGCATGTATCCTTCTGTCAGATGTGAGCACATATCGACATGGGTCTGTAGAAAACACTCTCGACAGGGGTACCACGGGCTGACGGTTTAGTCCCCATGGCCAGGCCTTCCATGTGTTGAATTTATGGAGTGAGAAGAGGTTTCAACCACCAACTCTTCTTTCATTAACTGCCTTTTCACGGGATTGTGACGTGGATTAATGCTCAGGGGGAGGCCACGTGTTTCTCTTGGATAGGATGTTATATGAGCACGTGATTGCAGGGTTTCTCAAAGGTGGTTTGGATTTAGACCGCTTTTGGGCCTGCAATCCATCTCCCTTCACCATGTATCACTTTTGACTTACCATGGTTTCAACTGCGAGACCACTTAAGAAAATTATCGCCCTAGAATGTTGCGTTCCCTCCATGGACTATGGTCATCGATATCATGATCTTGGATGAGGCTTCATAATCAATGGCTCAAAACTGCCCCTCCAAATCAATGGATCAAATCTCCCTTTTTGAAACAACGGTTGAGACCTACTTTGCGATTCGGGCTTCAAAGTTTTCAAACCTCAAACCTCCTTTTCCTTCTGTTTCTTTTACCTAGAGCTAAAGATACGATGATGCGTGGTCCCCTAAGAGCGAAATCTAGAATCTCTTCAGGTCTCCGGACTCCAAGAAAAACAAAACTCAAACTTCATTTTCCTCCTAGAAAATCCTCTAGAGCTAAGGATCTAATGATGCATGGCCTCCAGAGATCGACGTCTGAGATCCCTTTGGGACTCTGGGCTCTGGTAAAATCAATTTTCAAACTTACCTCTCCCATGAATATCACGGGTCTCTATCGTGTGTCCCCACTGCTGGATGGTCTGGATGATGTTATATGATGTCACATATGTTGATGTGTCATGATAAGGAGATTTACAAGCCCACGACCGAATGACCTGGAAAGATTGCCACGTGTCATGCCTGATGAGAGTGTGTCACATGCTTCAGGTTTTTGGGACTTCAATGCTTTTCTCATTTTAAAACTCCTGGAGTGACAAATCTAATGACACGTGGAATTCTGGATTTGGATGACCGAGATCCACTTCAAGTCTCCGAGCTCTAGGAAACCAAAACTCAAATCTCGCTTACTCTTCCATGTGCTTTTACCTGAGGCTGTGGATCTGACGACACGTGGCTCTTGCTAATCAATGGCTCAAATCTATTTCGGGCCTTCAACCACTTCGATAGCTTTGGAAAATCTGGTGCTTTGGCAGCTTCGGCTCTTCGGGACTTCAGGCTTCCGCCCTTCAGGATTTCTAAACACTTCTCATTTAAAATATCCTGAAGCTCAATTTCCAAAAGGCTTGGATCAACTGCTACCTATCCCCTTTAAGATCAATGGTTCATATTCACTTCAGTACCTTTTCCTCCAGCGCTATACTTCACGCAAGTTATCACTCCCGAAATCCCGTGAGCCGCTGATCTGGACTGTTCCTGGAATCTTCACCGCTAAAAGATTAAAACTGCCTTCTACTTATGCTTCAATCCCAAAACAGACTGCCAAGAAATTTGTGCTTTTGTTCATGGTTGCGGCTTGTGTAAGCAAAGACTTGGGTGACTAGTGGAGAGCTCGGGAAAATAGAAGGACAAATGACATAGGCAAAGGAGATGAGTGCTCAAACAGAAAGGGGCAAACAAAAAAAAATGACTTTGTCAGCTGAAAGGGAAAAATTAAAAGACATGGCCTGCGAAAGAGAGAAAAATAGGGCAAGCACATAGACTCGGGTATATTTGACACTGTTGCCACAGGGGTAGACCCAGGGTTCAACAATACAACAGCGCACCAATAAAACCCTAACTATTGTCCCTTTCGGTAACACCTATGAAGAAGATGAAGTCTCACATGAGGTAGAGGCAGGGGTGGTTGTAGGACTCAAGTGTCTACAACCTTAGCTGGGACACAGATATGTCATTATAATACTTAACAGAGCACTTAGCATTAGCAGTTCATCAATATTCAACCAATACTATTGCGCATATAGAACATAGCATCGCATCATTCACTCATATATGATGTATTTAAGCACTTTATCATAAACAGGCAGGTTATATCTAGAAGATCAAGCACTAAGCACCTTTATATAGGTCATATCTAACATTCTTACACATTATTAGCACAAAGCATAAGTAGATTTATCTATCTCTATCAAAGAACTTAGCAAGAGAAGTTATAAACACATCAAGACAAGAACAAAGCGGAACAACACAGTGTTTACGTGGTTCACCCCCACCCTAGGGCTACATCCACCAACTCTTCTTCTTTATTTTCTTCAGTCAATCAGTTACAAGCATAGAGCCTCAAAACCCTACTTTGCCTAGGACAAGAGATTTGTGCACCTTGCTAGATCCTACTTCCTTGAGTTATAGCACAAAGCACTTCACAGTCTGTTACAATACCTTGCACCTATCTCTACAAGTCTTTCCCAGTATCAATAGAGCATCTACAAATCATACTTGCACTTAGCACTTATCTTATCAACCTTACATCACATAGATTTGTCTATTTTCTTACATATCCTATACATCTATTTATACATTACAAAATGGGCCTAAACATGGGTAAACCCATGGACCGACATCCCATTCCCATTACATAATCCCAAAAACCCAAAAAGGATTGAAAAAGGGGTTGATATCCCATGATCTTCGCTTTATCTTGCACTCCTCCTTCAGTAGGTTGTCGAAGTCCCAAAATAGGTCAAACTTGACCAGATCCCTCAAAACTTGGTCAAGGGCCAACAAGCTGCCAACACTCACCTGTGACTCGTCCCGAGTCACCTTGATGTAGGAAATTCTGGTTCGACTTATTGCTGTGCTACAAGCTCTTGTTCAACAAACTCTTGAATGACTACATCACTCACAAGTCCTTCCAGGTGTTGTTCTACTGCAGTGCTAACCTGCTCCAGTTCTACTCCTTGGACTTCTACCTTTGTAAACAACTGATAGGCCTTATCTTGCACAGGTTGGAGTTTCTGATTTATCTCCATAACTCTGCTCTGGATAGTATGGATCTTTTGTTGTGCAGTTTGTTTGCTCTTGAGATATCTTCATTCTCTCCACAACTGTCAAGGATTTCAGTTGTGCCTGTATTGTTTCTACGTGCTGCTTCACTTCCTAGAGCTGTGACTCTAGTGCCTGCAATTTTGGGTTCTCGATAAGTTTCTCATATGTCTGGGCACTGTGATCAGTGAATTTCTTACATTCTAAGGTAAGGGCCTTTAGCCTTTTAACTGTGCTCCTGGAAGTTGCTTCTACTGGGTCCTTTACCTCCTGTGGGGTCTCAGGTACAGTGCATAGTTCTAGGTCTATGGTGCATTGCAACAACTACTAGATCACTTCTTCAAGTTACACTACTTGCTTCGTAACTTGATCCTCTACCTTTACTTCTACGACAGTCACAGAGCACAGTGCTTTGTTGAACGCTTCCTTTACTTCGTGTTGCTCAGCAAGCAATTGTTCCTTTCCTTGTTGTGGTTGTGCCTTTTCCTCATCGAAATTCACTTGGAGAGCACTCTTTTCTTGTTCGGAAGCTCGACATTGTTCTATAAGTACTCCCTATACTTGTACCAAAGCCTGGGTGGCTTACATTGTTTCCTCTTGTGCCCGTCGAAGGCAAGCTTCGACTGTATCAGCGAGCCGATGGAGTTGGGTTGGCTCATCTTCTGGTTCTAGTGTTCCCAATGACAGAGGCATAGTGGAGACTGCACGGCTGGATTGTAGTGCTTGTTGCACCCCTCGAAGCTTGACCTCAATTTTATTGTACATATCCTCCTTCTTAACTTATTTCTTCTTTGATATCTCCAACAAAGCATCATTCAGGGTTTCTATGATGAAATTTAAATCATGAGAGGTGAGGACGATATGCATCTTATTTATAGGGGTTTTTTATCTCTTCCGAGAGGAAGATTTTTGGGGGGGGGGGGGCTTCCTTTTCTTCGAGGGGTCCTCCTCGTCTATGGGTAGTTTTACTTCACCTTTCCTCTGTTCAGCTTATGTGCCATCTATCTCTTCACCATCACCTCCTTGATCTAGTGACCTGGAAGCAGTATTCACCGAGGCACTACTTAAATCTTGTACTTCGTCAGTCTTCTTTGTTTTTCTAGGTCTGGGTGTATCCTGCACAACTTTTGGGATATCGATGTCAGATATCTCCACATGGTTTGTTGGAATAAGGAGGCCAGTATACCATTCCTTAGTAATCTCCTCTAAGTCCTCCTCTGTCATCTTATAGTAGGATTGAATTTGTTGCTTATTCTCGTCATCTTTCGCTATGATATAAATGAAATGTCGATCAGCGTTGAACTTCATCAAAGGCCTGAATCGGTATATAGTGTTCAGTGTCATGCGAGGCTCGGACTATATGGCTATATTCAACTGATTGTAGTATGTATGGAAAACTACATTTGACTGTCATTGCCTATTCATGTCACTTGAGTACCACAATGTACTGAACTTCGCGACCAATGGTTCAAATGGATCAATGTCCAGTAAGGTCGTACCTTCCGACATCTCCCAGATAATGAAAGCGATCAGGATCAATAGCCAGCTAAAATGAAAGTCATACCCTTGATCTTGGGCTTCTCTACAATCAATTTCTAATTGTTTCACCAAGTACTTCACCCAATTCATTTTTAGGCCCTCTACGCACTTCCCTGCGAAGTCAACTACAAAACCAGTCACTTGGGTGGGCTAGTTCTTGCATACTAACTTCCCTGCAATCATCTGACTGGCGAGGCACATTGTGCCATTCTGAATAGAGGCAACCTTGTAGCCTCACGTGTCCTTCTTGACATCATCGTAGGTGTCCTTGATCCTTTGTGTGAGAGAGCGGTCCATGGCTTTTCCAGGATAGAAATCCTGTGGATCATATCCTTACATAATCAAACCCGTGATTCAATTGATCAAAGTTGGATCAACTGTGATACGACAGTTTAGCCACAAATATCCACCATGGTAACAAGACAGAAACAACTTGACACGTACATTCACCTCTTGGTGTCTTCCAAAGTGGGGAATTTTCATGACATTGAGTAGAGTGGATTGCGCGAGGTTATGGGTCCATGCTCGAGGAATTACCTTTGATCTATTCCCTTTTGTTCTAGTCAAATACTTATGTGGGGCTAACATGTTGTAGACTTTGTGATCACCAAGTTTGAAGTCGCTAAACTTCAGTGCTGCGATCTTATCTTGGTCTGCTCGCACTGCGCATATTCCCTTCGGGAGGTACGCAATGACCAAGGCATAGTTGAAATCTTTGGGCACATTGTCCCAATTTACAACACCTCTTAAAGGTGGTATATAGGTGGGTAAGATAGTCGGGATCAATTTAGCATTCGCTAATCCATTCCTGTTCTTAGTTCGCTTCTCATCAGATGGTTGGGATGGTCCTACTCTGTGAGCAGTGGATGGAGAGGTTGGCAGACCTCTCATGGATGATGCATGTATACCTGTAGACATCGACATGACTCTTTCAGTCATGAGGTCGATCAAAAATTCCTCAACAACTCTTTTTGCAACACTCAACTCATCTGACATACACGCTCGGGGTTAACAATATCAGGTTTGGGGGGTAGCTTAGAGACAGTAATGAGATAGAGAGAAGAATCACAATGATCACTATATAAACCCAACTTAGTCTGCGAGATCAAATTCTCAATTGGAAAAAGTGTTCTCGGTGCGTGGCGCGGTGGGATAAATAGGTAACTCGATAACGGGTCGCTTGCAACAGGTATGAGGCCTTCATTAACTTGGTTATGTCCATTATGGCATGGTACCAATAGTCAGATGACAAGATGTTTGTCCATAAATGGATTTCTATCCATTCGGAGCATTGATTTAACGGTTATAATGTCCCCACTGGCTATATTGCTTCGTCATGGGAAAGTGCCATGTGTCGTTGTTCTGATATCCCGGTGAAGCTCCACTTTTGAAAATTTTCCTTCTGTGAGGTTCCCTTTGGAGCCTTCTGTAACTTATCGATCTTGGCTCTCTTCTTACTTAACTTTCTATCCTTCTTTCCAGTGAGCTTTGTCTCAGTATTCCTTTTTTATTCTGATTTTTGTCTTCTTTTGACCTAGTCACTTCGCGTTGTTGAGATTCTTCCCTCCAGGATAATACTTCTTCTTTGTCTGGGATAGGTACTTCAATATTTTGTGGATCCTCTAGTGTTCTTGCAACTTCGACATTTAGGTATCTAATGTTAAATAGATTCCATTTGTTCTCTTATTCTTCAATCAAGTGTGTGATCCTTCTAGTCATTAAACATGTTAACTCTTGTTTCTTTTGTTCCAAAACTTCTTCTTCTTCCTTTCATCTGGCTTGATCTCTGTCAATCCAAGGTTTTCCTAGTAGCATGGTAAATGGGGTGTTGTCTTCGATAAATTTAATAATCTAAAAATATTCTTCTATTGAAGCTCCATTAACATTCATAGGTGTGTGAGTGAGCTTCCCACGTAGGTTTATCATCTTTCCTTTGAATAACCCTATTCCTCCTAATGAAGGGATCATAGTAGGCTTCCTTATAGCTTCCTAAGTTCTCTCTGTTATGATGTTTACCTATGTTTTCTTATCTAGAACACAATCAATGTCAAAGTCTCCTATTCTTGCTTCAATGCATTCTTTTTCCTTGAAGATCTCTGATAATCTGACATGTCGGTGGTCATTCAGGGTTTCTTTCATTTGCAGCAATACTTTCTTTGATTCTTTCTGGGTTCCACTATTTTTGGATCTGCCTTAGGGTTTTCTTGATTCAGATTCATTCCTTCTAGCTTAGAAATCATTCTAGAGTAATCCAATACTTCATGGTCCATATCTTTACAACAAAGACAACTAGGCATTTTCCCAGGGCATTCCTTAGCAAGATGTCCTAGTTTTCTTCAACTGTAACAGAGGGTTAATCCTCTCTTTTGTTTAAGCGATCCCCAACCTTTCTTATACTGTGCGCTAGGATTATAGGAGCTAACCTGCAAAAAATTATTTCTAGGCTTCTGCATCCATTTGTTAGTCCAAACATTCTTTCTATGCATAGGTATAACATATCTTTCACTATTCTTATTAGATCTACTCATATAAAACTTTCTTTCATCTATTAGTGCCTTAGTTTTCAAGCTAGTATAGAATCTATCAAACACACTTAGATCCATACTTTAGAAACAAAATTTTCTAATTATCTTACTTTTTCAGAGCACAAAGCTTCTAGATCTAGAACTTTTCACTATTCTTACCTTTATCAAAGCATCGAGCTTACATATATTACCTTTGTTTTCTTTAGATTGGACCTCTTTCCTTGGCACAGAGATCCTTAGGTCAAGTAGAATGTTGCGCACTAGGGCAACAGATCCATGCACAATTCTTTCACAATATTAGGTCGAATCTTTTCACAAAGGTTCTTCTTTATTAGTTCCCAATAATCACATTTTTAGGTCTGATATTGCGCACTTCAGCAGTAGATTTATGCACAAAACGTTTCTTCAGTTCCCATCAATCACAATTTCATCTCCCAGAAACATAACCATTTGTTGGCACAGGGGCAGAACCAGGGTTCAATGCTACAATAACGCACCAACAAAACCCTAACTACTGACCCTTTCGGCAACACCTGCGAAGCATATGAAGTCTCACCTGAGGTATAGGCAGGGGTGGTTGTAGGACTCGAGTGTCTGCAACCTTAGCTGGGACACATATATGTGATTATGTTAAGAACCAAATATCAATATAGCATAGAAAAACCTTAGAAAAAATACTCAACGCCTTGAAAAAGAGATAATTTCAGATAATAAGCCTCTTCGAGGGGGCAACCTCCTTTTACCCCACTTAAATGTTCAATTACAAGATGATTCAAAATGAAAATGTCTCCTTGGTATATATAGGAGACTAGGATGTATAATTACAACTAATGGCCTAAAGCTGACATAAATAAAATAATATTACTAATACAATATGCCCTAATTAAGGGGTAATGAATCAATATTAGGGCTTAAAAGACTATAATACTTAACATATCACTTAGCATTAACATTTCATCAAGATTCAAAAAATACTACTATGCAGATAGAAAAGAGCATCGCATAATTCACTCAGATCTGATGTATTTAAGCACTTTATCATAAACAAGCAAGTTATATCTAGCAGATCAAGCACTAAGCACCTTCATATAGGTCAGATCTAACATTCTTACCCATTATTAGCACAAAGCCTAAGTAGATTTATCTACCTCTATCAAAGCACTTAGCAAGAGAAGTTATAAACACATCAAGACAAGCACAAAGCGGAACAACACAGTGTTTACATGGTTCACCCCCACCCTGGGGATACATCCACCAACTCTTCTTCTTTATTGTCTTCAGTCAATCGATTACAAGCACAGAGCCTCAAAAACCTACTTCACCTAGGACAGGAGATCTGTGCACCTCGCTAGATCCTCCTTCCTTGTGTTATAGCACAAAGCACTTCACAGTTTGTTACAATACCTTGCACCTAGATCTGCAAGTCTTTCCCAATATGCACAGAGCATCTACAAATCATACTTGCACTTAGCACTTAGCTTATTAGCCTTACATCACATAGATTTGTCTCTTTTATTAAATATCCTAGACATCTATTTATACATTACAAAATAGGCCTAAACATGGGTAAACCCATGGGTCAACATCCCATGCCCGTTACATAATCCCAAAAACCCAAAAAGGGGCCGAGATCCCGCAATCTCCATTTTGTCTTGCGCTCTTTCTTCGACAGGATGTCGAAGTCCCAAAATATGTCAAAATTGACCAGATCTCTCAAAACTTGTTCAAGTTTCAAAAGACACATACCTACATCCCTTGATAATTTCATGTAATAACAGTTTGTAAGGAGAAGGAGGCAGCTACAGAAAAATTTATCCCTTGGCGACGACATTTTACCATGATAAAATTTGACAAGAATTGTTGACTACCAACACAACCTATACTATCAATAAGTGCATGAAACATGCACCAAATATGTACCAATCATGCATCAAATGCACATAAACTATGACTCATCATTATGTACTAACATCATCAACTATACACCTCATGTATGTGCCAACTCATCAACTACTTGTGTCAACCATGTACCCAACATGTACCTCAACCAAAATCCCTCATCAAATTCATCATCCAAATATGATTTGTAACTCTAGAATAGACCTGGTTGATATGATCACATACCTGCAAACCTTCCTTAACAAGAGACTATCATTTTCATCAAATTTTACTTTAGTCTCACATGACTAGTTTTGGATTAGTCAACAACCCTAACTTGAAATAATCATAACTATGTATTTGTAATGAATACAAATCTAAAAATGGTACACAATATTCTTCAATGTATTTTATGCAATTCCTCCAGACTTCACTACTTGGAACCTCCTCGAAAAAGGACGTATAGAAAAAATGGTATACCATGTTGAATTCTGTCTTATTCTAGAGAGCGAACTTGTAGAGCGTGCCCCGCACTGAATATTTTTTGTATGGATCTGAAAGTTGTAAAAAGAATACTAGAGAATGTACTCTAACCAATACATTTGTTCTTACTGAATTTGGATCTGTTATGAAGAAGTTATGACGTTTTTACCTGAAACACTTGTTTTAGACTAGTTTCAAGACTAGCCACAAACCCTATTTTCCATGGCGTGTAACTCCAAAAGTACAACAACCCACAAGCTGAAATTTGTATCATAGATACTCGGATATGTTTCCTCAATGTCCTTCCAATTTCATGGTCTGAATCATTCTATAAAAAAGGTTATTGCGAAAATGGTGAGATGACATATAAATAACATACCTTAGAAAGCATTATCAAACGAATTTATCCTCCCTTGAATTTCAGCCTTCTTTACTTCACCTTCCCTCTTAAATTCTCCTTAGATATCATTTGGTTACCTCATTAACCTGTAGATATTCAATATGCTCAAGTGTGATTAAAATGAGAGAGCCTTGTCTCTTATTTATAATTTCATGTAGCTTCGTCAAGGGGTTACCTTTTAACCATCTTAACCCACTTTCCTTATTTTAGGGCTAACCCACTTCTAACCACTTGTCCACTTAGTAATTTCTCCATTAAATTTATTATTTAAATAATTCATTTTGCATCCTCTTTGACTTATAGTACACTCATCACTTCACTTTATTATTTAAATAATTTCTTCTTTGCAAACACTTTGACTACTATGACATTTTGGGACTTCTAGATGACTCATGAGGGTTCTCCAACTTCACATGGCCATAACTCTCTAACCGTGAGGAGTTATGTGACGTTCCACATACCACCGGAAATGGAATGACATGTACTATCCATATAGAATAGTATTACCTGAAAATATATCAAAACTCATACCATTATCCATCAAACAAACTTGGGTCCATTACCCAAACCTTTGTGCTACCAGAAGTCGCTACCGGACTTTCTTCAAGGGTTGAAATCAATGAAAAACAACCCAATTAATCAAAAAATGTTGCTACAACAGCCCCAGACACTGTATTATGTGATCAATTTTCCATTATTAATAAAATGTTATATTATCTCTTCTATTTTCCGGTGTATTTAGATTGAATGTAACATGTTTGTCAAAATGGCTATCTATGGGTTATGAGCAAAATGTTTGTAGAATGTCCTAAATCAACTTAACAACATAGGTGTTTGGAGAAGAAAATAACCAAAACTACATTGTGAACAACAAAACATTATGTTTCTAGCATATTCCATTGGGGACATTACACCGACCTTTACTTAATAGAGAAACTATGAATAAATCATCGTTGGATCTCCTTGCTAGTTGGTGTAGAGTTCTATCTAAGTTCAATGTGCATCCCACCACCTATTTGAATGCAACCATTCTTTAGTAAAATGTGTCCATGTCTGATTTTTTGGTTTGTAACAACACATATCCATGCAGTTACATTTATGGTTAGTTTCTCAAGAATTTGGCCTTCCATGTGACGAAAAATGCTCTAATGTTTTATGTTTAAATGTTGAATCCCTTGAGGTGGTCCTACATGATTTGTAACCATTTATCCATTGTATGAGCAATACGAATATCATTTGCCCCATTTCAAGTCTATGTTATGTGATTATTATCTCCTTCTCTTTCATTGTTTATTAATCTCTTGCTTTTAGGTCAGGTTCCTAAGAATTGGTATCAGAGTTGAGGTCGAAGTGCCAGATGTGTGAGAGAGAGGAGGAGAGCCAAACCAAATGAGGAAGCTGCACATAGGAGAGTCTGTTGTCTCATGCACATAGAATATATCGTCGATATGCAAGCTAGGTTGACCCACACAGAGACTAAAACATGTTGTGGTGGAGGCAATGGAGAGATCTCTTTTGGAGGGGGGAACACACAGAGGTGCACGGAGGAGAGTCTGTTGTCTCGCGCACATAGAAGATATCATCGGTTTGCAAGATAGGTTGAGACACACAAAGAATAAAGCCCGTTGTGGTGGAGGAAATGGAGAGATATCTTCTAGAGGGGGAATGCACAGAGCAGGCCAAGGAGCCTTCGACAACATGTGTGTTGTGGTGACCAAATGTTTTCCCCCATGAAAATATGGAAAAAATGGCACCGAACGGAATTTGAGGAGATGGTCCTGTGCAAACTAGAATCTGGAAGAGGACCAAAGTTGAGGCGATGCAGGGCTGGATTTTTAGGCTGGAGTTGTTGATGGCGTCAGAGACGGCTAACCTCATGGGGTAGGAAATGGTGTCTGAGGACGGACAATGAAGGTGTTGATGACAATTGAGCTCGTTATTCTCATTCGATTCCCAGGGAGGAAAATTACTAAGGTAAAGGCGGCTCACAGGAGTGAATGGTTGTTGGTCATTCCCGTGGTCGAGATGGTTGGTCGTTGGTCACTATC
This sequence comes from Picea glauca, assembly GCA_000966675.3. Classification (NCBI taxonomy): domain Eukaryota; kingdom Viridiplantae; phylum Streptophyta; class Pinopsida; order Pinales; family Pinaceae; genus Picea; species Picea glauca. Next base: position 71,328 of record JZKD02S0642108.1, read on the forward strand.
GAACACAAGTTGTGGGAAATAATGCATAGAATGCACGGATAAAATGCATTCTTTATCCCTTTATCTCACCACTGGTTATAAGTTCGTGTTGCAACAAGATCCACTAGAAATCTATGTGAGAAGAGGAGTAGTGTAACAGTGGAAACTATGGCTAGAGAATAGGAAATGAGACTTCTAGAGGTGAAGTGTAACCACTAGAGAGAGCCTTGCACAAACTTAGTCACTGCTAGTTTAAAGAGCAACCTGAATCCGCATAAAGGATAAAGCCCGACTAAGAGAGCCTTACACAACCTTAGTCACTGCTAGTTTAAGGAGCAACCTGAATCCGCGTAGAGGATAAAGCCCGACTAATCATAGGCTTGAAACCAGATCTGCTGCTAAAAGGGTTTCCATCTTAAATCTGGAAGGTTGTAATAATTTTCATTGTGTCTAGAGAGCACAAAAATAGCCATAAAAGTGGTCGAATTCTTTGCATATTTTCTGGTGCAGTTCATGATTCTATGCGATTTGAGGTTGTGAAGGACACTTGAGTCCCTCATGTAATTGTTGGAGTTGTGTAGCGGAGGAGATATGCGAAAAATGGATGATCCATGAGATCGAAGTAGTATTGGGAATACTATTGTGATGATCTATTCACATATTTCAGTAGAGGGTGGGCACGGTGAAGAAACTAGACAATCAGATGATAGTCCACAATAGTAGAAGCAATGGAGGCTAGCCGTAGGAGGCTTCAAATGCATGTTTCAAGGTGGATTTCTTACATGTAAATGACCATATGAATGTAATAAGTGGTTAGGCATGTGTACCAAAGGTTTGAAATGTCAGCGATAAAAGTGTAGATGACCTAAATGATAAGGGGAGGGCATATGGTATTCCCAGATACCCTGTCTTTAAGGGAAGTTTGGTCGCTTTTGGTCATGGTCAAGAGCTGTGGTTTCGGGAACAAGGTTTTTTTGGTAGCTCGTGGTTTTTTAGAGCCCATGTACTGCATGTAATGAAGCATTGAAATTAACCTGGAGGTGAGAGGTGAAGGATCACTTGGCTGGCTTGGTCATATTTTGTCAAGGAAGTGCGTCTTTGTTGGTTATGGTGATGGAGTTAAGGGATGCATATTGTGGGATCCTAGTATCCACAAATCATCATTGGCAGAGACATGTATATGGAACAATAAGAAGTTGTTCAGGATTGCAAAGGGATATTTGTTTGCAAACTCAAAAAGTCATTGTATGGCCTAAAGCACGAGAAGGAAATGGTACAGGATGTGTGATTCCTTCATGGTGAGCCAAAGTTCTTAAGAAGTGAGTATGATCATTATTTTTATGACATATAATTATCTTAGTGTTATATTGATGATACGCTTGTTGCAAGTGAAGCATGGTTGAGGTCAGCGTGTTAAAGTCTCAGTTGGTCAGGACTTTTCAAATGAAGGATACATGAGTAACAAAAAAAATCTTGGGAATAGAAGTACATAGAGATGGAAAAATGGTAACTTGTGGTTTTCACTGATGATGTTCAATATGAACTTTTTGAAAATGATAAATATCCCTTTAACTTTCCATTGTATGCTTGTTTATGGATAAATCCGTAAGTGTGGACACAAACCGATCTCCCTAGATCCACCTGGATCTAGAACAAAACATGACAGAATATACCGCTTTCCCTAGATCTAACTATTGAATTAAATTGGAAGTGAGAAGAAGATATGTACCTTTGTAATCACTTCCTTGGTCTCTGTTGTGCCTTGCTTCGCTCCAGCGCTCTTGTGCGGTCAAGATCAAAACAGCACAAACCAACCAAAGTGAAAGCAAATAATATATCCAATAGCTAATGTATACATATGATCAAGGAATTATGTAATAAAGTAGATCTAACTTTATGGGAAATAAACATATTACTGTATCATATTAAATGTGAAAGAGAGATTACAACCATTGCCTTGATGTCGTAAGGTCCCTTCCAATTGTCCTTTGTTCCCCACACACTTTGACTCCAAGAATTC
>JZKD02S0642108.1:79224-120334 GCA_000966675.3 Picea glauca
GATCCCACTAAATCATGAAAGCGAGTAAGATCCAAACTATTCGGATGCCACCTCACCCAAGAAGCTTCTCCTTCTAGAAAATTCGAGAAACCGTACGTTTTTCCCACGTGCTGGATTGTCCGCACCCTGGCTATATAGAAACCTGAGGATTGTTCGCACCCTGTCTATATAGAAACCTGCGGGAATTTGTCATTCCCGCACCCTACCTATATAGCAACCTGCGGACATTTCTTTTTATAAGGTTTTTACATAGGAAAATGTAACTTTTTTCCTCAGGAAAAGTTCTTCTTCCTTCTCTCTTCAGGAACTCAGACCACTGTGACCCCTCTAAAGGCAATAGATAGGTTTACATCATTAACGATCATAGGGATGATGAAAATAATGTGTAACAATGCTTTCTTCAAAGTTTATGACCTAACAGTAAGGAAGAAAAGGCTTATATGTCTCGTGGATGGTATGCTACTAGGAAGGTTGATGATTGTGATGGAATGTTCAAGTATTTCACATGAAGTTGGTGTTATTAGTGGACACATGACCAACCTAGGTAAAGAACATGGAAATGGGTGCCTCGGTATCTGAGAAGCACGAGTATTACCTACAGTGGTTGCAACAATTTTGTTTTTGGTTATGTTGATTCAATGGAGGTGGAGTTGTCCATACTAGAGAAAACTAAGTAGACATGTTCATGCAACCAGTATTGTTAGAGAAGTTGCGGTGGTGTTTGTATTATCTTAACTTGCAGGAAGGTGATGTTTGATTCGTTGGGAAAGGTATCAAGAAATTGTTTTCAAGGTGGATATTGTTGGGTTGTGACAACACATACCCATGCAATTACATTTTTGGTTCGTTTCTCAAGTGTTTGGCCTTCCATGTGCCTGAAAACACTTTAGTATTTTCTGTTTAAATGTTGAATCCCTTGAGGTAATTCAATGGGATTTGTAACCATTTCTCCATTGGATGAGCAATAAGAATATCATTGCCCCCATTTCATGTGTGTGTTGTGTGATGATTATATTCTTCTCTTTCATTGTTTATTAATCTCTTTCTTCCAGGCCAGGTTCCTAATATGATTGAGCATATCCATGCCTCTAGCGGGTCTGACATTCCAACTTCCAATGCAATCATTAATATTTTGTGAAAAGTTTCACTAAATGAGCATGAGGGAAATTTAATTGCCAACAAACTCTACATTCGCCACTTATGGAAAAAGAATGAGAAATTCCAATTTATATTTCTTGAGGGCATGGAAGCATTTAATTTTTCTGTATATGTGTATTTGGGTTCTTAAATGTGTTACTAGGAAAAATATGTTGATGGAGTAATGCCATCATATTCTACACACCAAGAGCTCTCTAAGGATCACTCATTCACTAAATTTGGCTAGATGTAGCCCCCTTTATGTGTTGAAAAGTCAACAAGAAACATGTGTCTAATTTACTTTCCCCTTAAATAAATTGGACAATAAATATTAATCTATTATCTTAATTATAACTGAGTGATTTGGAGTTGTAACAGAATTATAAGTGTATTTAAGTGAGTTAAGATCAGTTGTACTAGTTGTAACTAAACTTGCACTAGTGAGAGTTCAGTGAATTAATTATTTATTAATTCACAATTAGTGAACTCACATGCAACTGAAGATTCACCACGGTTAACTACATGCATGTCAGATCCAATGGAGACCCAATTGAGATAACAGGTGAAAGGGACAGTTTGGCTATCGGTTGTGATTTGAGTGAAGTGCACTCATGCAAGCACACATGCAGTGGATATGCTTATGAGAATGTGCAAACTAGGTAATTTGAATTCAATTGCAGGGATTGTGCAGAGGAGGTAGGTTGTCTGGACACAGAAATTGGCACATGTATTTGCTGAGTTTTTGTATGATAGTGTGAGACAATTGTACTGTACTAAGAGCTCTTGGATTAGAGTTTTGTATGAGATTGTTTCATGATCCATGATATACATAATATATGATAGTGGGGATTTTGGTTTTACGCTTTCCCGGTAAAACTTATGTGTTATGTGTTCTTGATATTTCACTTTGTGATCGTGGTTTAATTTCCGCAAGAATATTAGTAGAAGTGATTATGTATTTAACAATGGCATATAATTGTTAGATCAGGAGAATCGCGGGAAATACATTAATTGTATTGAAATTTCTACATGGTATCAGAGCCATGGAGCCACGAAAGTGAGGTGCGAAAATAATAGTATTTTCACAGGTCCCGTCTCTGGTAGGGTGTGAACCTTAGTACTAAAAACTTCACACATTTCTGAGAGAATAAATTCTCGCACCCTACTCAAAGGAGAGGTGCGAACTTCTCTAGGATTCTCGCAGGCTACTTAAAGGAGAGGTGCGAACCTCCCTCACCCCACAGTGCATTACAGTGTGAACTCTCTCAAACAATTCACAGACTATACACAGGTGAGGTGTGAACTTCCCTTAGGCTAGTAACTGGTCAGGTGTGAACCTCCCAGGGAAAGAAGGATTGCAGCTTTTGATTTTGTAGTTGGATAACATTCGAACTTGCAGAAGGACTTTCTTGGTGCTACAGTTTATTCAAGATCGAAATGGTTTTCAATGGATTGAGGTTGGAGTATGCACTCGAGGGAAGCTCAAACTACATTGCTTGGAAAGATAGGATGGATGCAGTACTCGAAGACAATGGCTTGAAGGAATACATTGATAAATATGTTCCTAAGCCATATGCGACAGACACTACAAATCTTGATGCATGGAAAAAGAAAGTGGCAAAGGTGAGGAGGATTCTGTTGGAGGGATTATGAGACCACATTGTCTCAAGTCTCTATGGGAAAAACACACCACATGCAATGTGGAAGGTTTTTACAGATCTGCTCCAAAACAACAGCGACCATAGAAAATTGGCACTCAAAGATAAACTCAGGAAGATCAAGATGGAGAAGGGCGACACCATTCCAAAATATCTCACGAAGTTTGTCCAATGTCAGGATGAGATTGGAAGTGTGGGAATAACAGTCATTGCTGATGATTTGGTGAGCTTGGATCTCCTAGGACTTCCCAAAATTTAGCACAATTATCAAGACTCTGTCAATGGAAGGGAAAAATTGCCAGATTGGGAATTACTATGGTCGAATCTAGTGCAAGAGGAGTTCAGGTGGAACACCAGAGATGGATCTTCATCAAAGCGTGATCATGAAGAGGATTGTGCTTTGACTACCAAGGCAAGGAAAGGGAAAGGGAAGAAATTACATTTAAAATATGAGTCTAAAGTCAAGAAGCTGGATTTGTCCAAAGTGAAGTGTTTTCACTGTCACGAACATGGGCATCTCGCTACTAACTGTCCACAGAAGAGGAAGAATAAGATGGTTTTTGGAGCTACAACTGGTGAGGCTCTTGTCTCGCAATTTGAACTTGACTTCTCTTTGATCGCATGCATGGCTTCAAGTGCATCGAGATCGGTGTGGTATTTGGATAGTGGCGCTTCCTTCCACATGACAGGAGATAAAGAGTCTTTCAGTGACTTGGAGGAGAAAGATCTCAGAATGCATATAGATATGGGTGATGATGGACGATACAGTGAGACTGGTATTGGTACCATTACCTTTCAGAGGGAGTCAAGTCAACCATTTCAATTGAAAAATGTTATGCATGTTCCGGGTATGAAGAAAAACCTGGTCTCAGTCGCAATGTTGGAGGAAAAAGGCTATGGCGTTACTTTCAGTGGTGGAAAATCCTACCTGCAACATAAAGAAGTGGGTCAAGTCAAGAAGATAGGGATTTGAGTTAAGAATCTCTACATGTTGGAGGTGGATAGTTGTGGTGCCATCATGGGCAAGGAAGAAAAAGTGGTAAGTCAGGATGAGGGAAATTTATGGCACATGGGATTGGGCCATCTTCATCATGGAGCCTTGAATATCATACACCAAATATCTACTGGACTTCCAAGGGGAACACCTGCTCAGTTAGATCAGTGTAAGGGGTGAACCCTGGGGAAGTATGTAAAGTCCACCTTTCATGAAAAGGAGAATCGTGCTTCAGTGATCCTAGAGAGAATTCACACAGACGTGTGTGGACCATTCTCGGTTGCTTCAATAGAAAAACATAGGTATTATATTATTTTTGTTGATGACTTTTATCGTAAATGTTGGATATTCTTCATGCAGAAGAAGGATCAAACATTCTCAAACTTCTATGAGTTTAAAGCATTGGTGGAGAAAGAGTCGGGGAAGTAAGTGAAGGATCTAAGGAGCGATAATGGTGGAGAATACATCTCTAACAAATTCAAAGACTTATGTAGCAAAGAAAGAATTTGAAGAGAACTCATAGCGCCTCATAATCCATAGAAAAATGGGGTCATGAAGAGAAAGAACAGAACAATCGTGGGTGTTGCATGAGCGATGTTGCATGATCAAGGCCTACCAATGCATTTGTGGGAAGAAGCATGAAATACTGCAGTTTATGTGCAAAATCGTTGTCCTCATAGAATAATTGGCATGAGTACACCTGAAGAAGCTTTCACTGGTAAGAAACCCGATGTTTCTCATTTTAAATTTTTTGGCTCATCTATTTTTGTGCATGTGAAAAAGGATGCCAGGAAGAAGATGGAACCAACTGCTGAAGTTGGGATATTTGTGGGGTACACAGAAACAACCCATAATCATCGTGTGTATTTTCCAAATAGCAAGATGACTGATATGCGATGGGATATAAAATTCGATGAGGGGAAAGCCATGCGGTTGTTGCTTGAGAGGGAGCTAGACTTGCATGCAGAAGAGGAACTGTTGGTTCCCAAAGATGAGTCTCAAGATGTGTATCAACCACATGAGGAGGTTCATGAAGTGGAGGAAACCACTCAAGCAGAGCCATCCATCAGAAATGGAAAAAAGTGCACAACGGAAGCTAACAGAATGAGACTAGATGTTGCATAGAATGTAGGAGCCCCTACTTCACAGCGCAGACAAAGACAGTCTCCTGATCGATTTGTTAGATACATGGCTCTCATGAGTAAATGTATTATGACTGAACCATCTTCCTTTCAAGAAGCAGTATAGGATCCCACTTGGGTCGATTCTATGGTAGAGGAGTATGACTCCATTGTCAAAAAAAGTGTATGGGAAATTGTCCCAAGACCGGTCGACAAATCAGTGGTAGGTTTGAGATGGATCTACAAGGTAAAGAAAGTTGTTGATGGGAATGTGGAGAAATACAAGGCTAGGTTTGTGGCCTAACGCTTCTCATAGATCAAGGGGATAGATTATGATGAGACCTTTGCACCTGTCGCAAGGTACTCTTCCATAAGATCCATCCTTGCACTCGCAGTGCAGATGGGTTGGTGCATTCATCAGATGGATGTAAAAACTATGTTCCTCAATGGGATCATTGAGGAAGAAGTGTACATTGAACATCCAGAAGGTTTTGAGACCTTTGACAGGGAGTCGCATGTGTGCAGACTCAAGAGAGCACTATATGGGCTGAAGCAAGCACCCTGTGCTTGGCACACTTAGATAGACAGCTATTTCACCGGATTGGGCTTCACCAAAAGTGAAGCAGATGCAAACCTATACCAAATTTTGGTGGAGGGTAAGCTCTTAATCATTGTTCTTTATGTTAATGATTTAATACTGACTGGTGATGAGAAACTAATACACTCATGCAAGGATGACCTTGCAAAGGAGTTTGAGATGAAGGATTTGGGCCTCCTTCATTATTTCCTTGGATTGGAAATATGGCAGCGAGATGGTGAAATTTTTGTGTCTCAAGGCAAGTATGCAAGGGAGATTCTGGGTAAGTTTCACATGGAGGGTTGCAAACCCATGGATACTCCTCTTCCAGGAAACTGAAGGAAAGAGGATTCTACTTCCAGAGAAGTAGTGGATGCTACTGTCTATCAACAATTAGTAGGTTCGCTAATGTATTTAGTGAACATGAGACCAGACATTTACTATGCGGTTAACCAGCTAAGTCAAGCGATGGTTAATCCTACCAAACTCTTTTGGAAGGTGGGTAAGCATGTCTTGAGATATCTAAAGGGCACATCTAAGTATGGATTATGGTACAGACAGACGGATGAAGTGAAGTTGCATGGCTTCATGGATGCATATTGGGCGGGCATCCCAATGGACAAAAAGAGCACATCAGGGGGGATCTTTAGTATCGAATCTACAGTCGTTTCTTGGTACAGTAGTAAACAAAGATCTGTGGCACTTAGTTCAGCAGAAGCGGAATACATGGTCGTGAGTCAAGCTGCATGTGAGGATATCTAGATGAGAAAGATCATGGTTGGTTTGTTTGGTTCTCATTTAGATATGACAGTGATTTATTGTGATATTCAGAGTTTCATTAAACTCTCGATTAATATTGTGTTTCATGATAGATCTAAGCATATATATATATATATATATATATATATATATCTAGTATCATCATCTCAGAGATTGTGTGCAATGGAAGATCATGTTGCTTCAATACATTCCTATGGAAGATCAGGATGCAGACATTCTGACGAAGGTGTTCACTAGGAGCAAATTTGAATATCATAGAGACAGGATTGGGGTAAAGGATAATCCCTTTATTGTTGAGAGGGAGTGTTGAAAAATCAACAAGAAACATGTGTCTAATTTACTTTTCCCTTAAATAAATTGGACAATAAATATTAATTTATTATCTCATTTATAACTGAGTGATTTGGAGTTGTAACATAATTATAAGTGTAGTTAAGTGAGTTAAGCTCAGTTGTACTAGTTGTAACTAAACTTGCACTAGTGAGAGTTCAGTGAATTACTTATTCATTAATTCACAATCAATGAATTCACATGCAACTGAAGATTCACCATGGTTAACTACATGCATGTCAGATCTAGTGGAGACCCAGTTGAGATAACAGGTGAAAGGGATAGTTTGGCTATCAGTTGTGATTTGAGTGAAGTGCACTCATGAAATCACACATGCAGTGGATATGCTTATGAGCATGTGCAAACTAGGCAATTCAAATTCAATTGCAAGGATTGTGCAGAGGAGGTAGACTGTCTGGACACAGAAATTGGCACATGTATTTGTTGAGTTTTTGTATGACAGTGTGAGATGATCATATTGTACTGAGAGCTCATGGATTAAGGTTTTGTATGAGATTGTTTCATGATCCATGATATACATAATATATGATAGTGGGGTTTTTAGCTTTACGCTTTCCCAGTAAAACTTTTGTGTTATGTGTTCTTGATATTTCACTTTGTGATCGCGGTTTAATTTCTGCAAGAATATTAGTAGAAGTGATTATGTATTTAACAGTGGCATATAATTGTTAGATTAAGAGAATCGTAGGAAATACATTAATTGAATTGAAATTTATACAATATGGACTCTTGAAATTGGAGCTATAGATGTTGTTGGAACATTTGTCAATTTGATCTAGACTATCCAATTCAATGTTCCAATGTTTATCCCACATCCAGGGCATAACAATGATCTTTGTAGTTTATATACCCCAATGCTTTCAAATCGTAATGTACAAAAGAGTGAGAAAATATATTCACACACTCCCAACAATGCATTACTTTTGTTCCATGCCACCAATGACAATATACCACATCACTTTCATGTCACAACCAATATTTCCCACTATCATGCCAAGCCATCGTCTTGTTTTCCCCTACCACCATGTCCTTGATTTCCACCTCTTTTCTAAAGTCAGGTTTTTGGGAGTTTTTGATGTGGGTCAAAGAAAACACACGGTTGGTGAAATGAAGGATCCCTCCACCTTCTACCCCAAGTGAAAGTGAAGAATGTGAAAGATGATATGTGGAGTAGAGGTATATGAGGTGGAGGAAATATGTAAAAGGAGAAGTGTCATGTACCTCCTCCCTCCACCCCAATGAAAGGATATCAAGTGAAGTGAAGGGGGAAGGCAGATATAAGGTACAAAAAGGTGAAGTTAAAATGGAAGCATGAGAAAAAGATAATTGGGGTGGAGGTAGGTGTATGGAAATATGTGAGTCAGAGGCAACACAAGGTTGGTGAAATAAAGGATCCCTCCACCCCAAGTGAAAGTGAATAATGTGGAAGAAGAGATGTGAGGTAGAGGAAATATTAAAAATAAGAAGTGTCATGTACCTCCACCCTCCACCCCAATGAAAGGAACTCAAGTGAAGTGAAGGGGGAAGGGAGATAGAAGGTATGAAAATGGGAAGGTAAAATGGAAACATGAAGAAAAGGTAACTAGATTTGAGGTAAGTGCATTGAAAGAGAAGAAAATGATGTCTCTTCCCTCTACCCTCTAACCTAATCACATATGTTTGAAGAAGAGAATGGTGGAAAGAAATGGAAGGGTGACAAAGTGAGAAGTAGAGGTAAGTGAGGGTGAAGGAAAAGCATGTATGAGAATATTAAGGATGCCTCTACCCTCCATCGCAAAAGAATAATGAATAAGGGAAGGCATTATGAATAGATGATGGAAAAGTGGAAGATAAGGTGGAAGAAATCATTGAGTGGAGGTAAGTGGGGTAGAGGTAAATCATATACAAAAAGTGAAGTATGCCTTTAACCTTTGTCACATGTTGGAAAATGAGGGTATTGTGGAAGTAGATAATAGAGAATCTAAGAAGAATCAGTGGTGTTAACAAACACCATTATCGCATTGAAGCACAAGCAACATCATAAGATATCACCAATTATGTTAACTAATATATTGATATAAGAGATTGGTTATGTATACTTGAGTCTGTGACCAATTCCCTTAGATATGGTCAAATTTGATCACCCAAGTTATCTCAAAAGAAGTTATATAATATGAAATTTCCCCCTTTTTCCATAGACGATTAGTTACTACTAACCTAGCTGGGACCACCCCAATTGGTCCAATGTGACCAATCAAAATCCATCGTATTCGACTAGTCAACCATATATTTCAGTATCAACTAGTTCCATAATCATTCTAAATGACTCCAAAGTTGGTTTCACCCTCCATAATGGAAACTTTGTAAATGCCAATCAAAAACATGAGTTTTACAAACTTAGATTCAATCAATGGTTTCATTAAAATGCCATCAATTTGATCATCTATTCTATAATAGATAAAAGACACCACACTCTCTTGGATCAATTGTTTAATATAGTGTGCATAAATATCCACATGCTTCATCTTATTGTGAGAAACATTGTGAGTAGCCACTTGTATTAAACTTTGATTGTCACAATACACTATTGATTCCATGGAAGGAAATCCAAGGTCACCCATCAAGTTGTATCCATATATATTTATTTCCAAAATTCATCGTCCCTACATATTTAGCTTTGATAGTAGACAAGGAAACAACCTTAGGTTTCTTGCATAGCCAAATAATTGGGCTAGGTACAAAATGAACCACATAGCTAGAAGTTATTGATTTTTCTGTGTGAGATAATATTATTATAATGATGAGTGTTCCATATATAGAGAACATATGGTGACCATCCATGAAAAGATGTGTCCCTTGGATAATAAATAACTATTTATTATTATCATTTACTTATTATATATATTATTTAATAATCAATAATTATATTATTAAATATTAATCTATGAGAATTTCTTCTTGATGTTGTCCAAACATCAACACTCCCTCTCAATAAGGGAGACATTCTGCATCATGTCAATCTTGTCTCTAAAGTATACAAACTTTTCCCTAGACTCATGACGCTTGTCTATTAGTCTTGGGAGATGTCTCTCTCCTACATGAACCGAGGAGAACTCCTTTTGTGGCTCTCCCTTTGAGCCAACTGACTCTCTATGAGATCAGGCTCACTTCGGATCTGCATGTGATAACATATAGCATCTTGAGTCTTTATTATTCCTTGTCAAATCACCATGACCAGGAAAAACACTACACCGGGGTCGTTCACCATAGGTACACCCATGTGATTTAATGTCAGCCTGATGTTAACTTACACATGGAAAGCACCTCGATTCCATATTATTCATTGTCATGATCAAGGAAGGACTATGTCTGGGCCCATTTACCACAAGTGCACCTTTATGATAAATGTATCCTATCTCCCTTGGTTTGCAACTCAATCTAGGAGAAGGTCCACTCGATGATGAAACATCAACACTCCCTCTTATATAGGGAGGTATCTTTCCATGATGTCTTCATCTAGTATTCCATTGACTACTCTCTAATCAACTAGTAGCACACAACTATTTTCCAGTGACACATTCATATCTAGTGGTACACAACCACTGTAGTAGCACACAACTATTGTCTAGAGACACACAGTCTTCACCAGTGGTACAAAACCATCATGGTAGAAAAATGTATGTCACACATGGCATTCCCATGTGGACTTCTAGAGGATACTCCCTCTAGGAACACTAGGGTCAACTCCCCATAGTGTTTGATGTCAAGGTCAACTCCCTTGACATGTCCTCATGTGATCTCCACAAATGACATGTCCTCATGTGCTCTCCACAAAGGATGTTGGGCTATAAGCCCAAACCCACTTATCCCTTCTCGGATAAGTGTCCTCACAAATAAACTCAACTCATTCACAAAGGAGTACAATTTGGAGAATGTTTGTCACATATGGCACTCTCATGTTGACTTCTAGAGGCTACTCCCTCTAAAAACACTAGGGTCAACTCCCCATAGTGTGTGGCGTCAATGTCAACTCCCTTGACATGTGCTCATGTTATCTCCACAAGGTACATTCGGATATAAGCCCAAACCCACTTATCCCTTCTCGAATAAGTGTCTCACTTATCCCTTCTCAGATAAGTGTCATCACAAATCAACTTAACTCGGTCACAGAGGAGTACTATCAGGAGAATGTTTCAGGAAGCTACAAACATCAACACTCCCTCTCAGGGAGGGAGGCAATCTCTGCCACACCAAGTCTATCATGGAAGTACTTGAAATTCATCCTAGTTTGGTAAGAACATCAACAACCTTCTCATTTCTAAGATGGTACCACACTAGTACTGCCTTCCTTTGCACCATGTCTCAGATGTAATGGTACTTGATCTCAATGTGTTTCAATTTGTCATGAAACATTGGATTCTCTGAGAGCTTCACACAACTCTAGTTATCATAATGAATAGTGGTGGAATCCAATGCATGTCCAAATAAATATACAAGTATCTTATGAATCCACACTACTTAGAAAACTACCACACTCAATGCAATGTACTCTATTTCTGCGGTCCTCAAAGCCACATAAGTCTATTTCTTGCTACACCAGAAAACCATGGAAAATACCAAAGTGAAGAAACACCTGTATGTTCTCTTCCTATCCATTGCGCTCCCTACACAATCAAAGTCAGTACATCCCTGCAATCTCATGTCAATACTGGAAGTATATATCAGACCATGTCCAACTATGCATCACAAGTATCTCAACACATGTTTTGTAGAAATATAGTATGTATGTCTCGATTGACTCATAAACTAGCTAAGTGGAGGAGGATTCTGTTGGAAGGAGTACGAGACCACATTGTCTCAAGTCTTCATGGGAAAACCACACCAGATGCAATGTGGAAGGTTTTGATGGATCTATTCCAAAACAGTAGTGACCATAGGAAATTGGAGCTCAAGGATAAACTCAGGAAGATCAAGATGGAGAAGGGCGACACCATTCAAAAATATCTCACGAAGTTTGTCCAATGTTGGGATTAGATTGGAAGTGTGGGAATAACAGTTGTTGCTGATGATTTGGTGAGATTGGTGCTCCTAGGGCTTCCTAAGAGTTGGCACAGTTATCAAGACTCTGTCAATGGAAGGGAAAAATTGTCGGATTGGGAACGACTATGGTCGGATCTAGTGCAAGAGGAGTTTAGGCAGAACACCAGAGATGGATCTTCATCAAAGCGTGATGATGAAGAGGATTGTGCTTTGACTTCCAAGGCAAGGAAAGGGAAAGGGAAGAAATTCCATTCAAAATTTGAGTCTAAAGTCAAGAATTTGGATTTGTCCAAAGTGAAGTGTTTTCATTGTCACGAACATGGGCATCTCGCTACTAACTGTTCACAGAAGAAGAAGAACAAGACATTTGTTGGAGCTGCAACTGGTAAGGCTCTTGTCTCACAATTTGAACTTGACTTCACTTTGATCGCATGCATGGCTTCAAGTGCATCAGTATCGGTGTGGTATTTGGATAGTGGCGCTTCCTTCCACATGACGGGAGATAAAGAGTATTTCATTGACTTGGAGGAGAAAGATCTTAGAATGCATATAGAGATGGGCGACAATGGACGATACAGTGCAACTGGTATTGGTACCATTACCTTTTAGAGGGATTCAGGTAAACCATTTCAATTGAAAAATGTTATGCATGTTCCAGGTCTGAAGAAAAACCTGGTCTCAATCGCAATGTTGGAGGACAAAGGCTATGATGTTGTTTTTAGCAGTAGAAAATCCTACCTGTGACATGAAGAAATGGTTCAAGTCAAGAAGATAGGGATTTGAGTTAAGAATCTTTACATGTTGGAGGTAGATGGCTACAATGTCATGATAGGAAAGGCAGAAAAAGTGGTGAGCCGGGATGAGGGCAAATTATGGCATAGGATATTAGGCCATATTCATCATGGAGCCTTGAAGATCATGTAGCAAATATCTACTGGACTTTCAAGGGGAACACTTGCTCAGTTAGATCAATGTAAGCGGTGCACCTTGGGGAAGTATGTAAAGTCCACCTTTCATGAAAAGGAGAACCGTTCTTTGGTGATCCTAGAGATAATTCACATGGGCGTGTGTGGACCATTCTCAGTTGCTTCAACAGAAAAACATAGGTATTATGTTATTTTTGTTGATGATTTTTCTCGTAAATGTTGGATATTCTTCATGCAGAAGAAGGATCAAACATTCTCAAAGTTCTATGAGTTTAAAGCATTGGTGGAGAAAGAATCAAGGAAGCAAGTGAAGGCTCTAAGGAGTGATAATGGTGGAGAATACATCTCTAATGAATTCAAAGACTTCTGCAGCAGAGAAGGAATTCGAAGAGAACTCATAGTGCCTCATAACCCACAACAAAATGGGGTCACGGAGAGAAAGAACAGAACGATCGTGGGTGTAGCATGAGCGATGTTGCATGATTAGGGCCTACCAATTCATTTGTGGGAAGAAGCATGCAATACTGCAATTTGTGTGAAAAACCGTTGTACTCAAAGAGTACTTGGCATGAGTACACCTGAAGAATCTTTTACTAGTAAGAAACCTGATGTTTCTCATTTTAAAAATTTTGGCTCATATGTTTATGTGCATGTGACCAAGGATGCCAGGAAGAAGATGGAACTGACTACTGAAGTTGGGATATTTGTGGGGTACACATAAACACCCCATAATTATTGTGTGTATTTGCCGAACAGTAAGATGACTGTTATGCAATGGGATATAAAATTCGATGAGGGGAAAGCCATGCGGTTGTCACTTGAGAGGGAGCTAGACTTGCATGCAGAAGAGGAACTGTTGGTTCCCAAAGATGAGTCTCAAGATGTGGATCAACCACATGAGGAGGTTCATGGAGTGGAGGAAACCACTCAAGCAGATCCATCCATCAGAAATGGTCGAAAGCACACCACATAAGCTGACAGATTGAGACTAGATGCTACAAGAATGTAGGATCCCCTACTTCACATCGTAGACAAAGATAGTCTCCTGATCAATTTGCTGGTTACATGGATCTCATGAGAAAATGTGTTCTGACTGAACCATCTTCCTTTTAGGAAGTAGTGTAGGACCCCACTTGGGTTGATGCTATGGTAGAGGAGTATGACTCCATTGTCAAAAACAGTGCATGGGAAATTGTCCCAAGACTGATTGACAAATCAATGGTAGGTTCGAGATGGATCTACAAGGTAAAGCAAGTTGTTGATGGGAGTGTGGAGAAATACAAGGTCAATTTTATGGCCTGAGGCTTCTCCCAGATCAAGGGGATAGATTATGATGAGACCTTTGCACCTGTCACAAGGTACTCTTCCATAAGATCCATCCTTTCACTCTCAGCGCAGATGGGCTGGTGCATTCATTAGATGGATTTAAAAACTGCATTCCTCAACGGGATCATTGAGGAAGAAGTGTACATTGAATAGCCAGAAGGTTTTGAGACCTTTGACAGAGAGTCACATGTGTGCAGACTCAAGAGAGCATTGTATGGGCTGAAGAAAGCACCATGTGTTTGGTACACTCGGATAGACAACTATTTCACTAGATTGGGCTTCACCAAAAGTGAAGCGGTTGCAAACCTATACCAAATTGTGGTGGAGGGTAAGCTTCTAATCATTGTGCTTTGTGTTGATGATTTAATACTGACTGGTGATGAGCATCTCATACACTCATGCAAGGAGGACCTTGCAAAGCAGTTTGAGATGAAGGATTTTGGCCTTCTTCATTATTTCCTTGGATTGGAAATATGGCAGCGAGATGGTGAACTTTTTGTGTCTCAAGGAAAGTATGAAAGAGAGATACTGGGTAAGTTTCACATGGAGGGTTGCAAACCCATGGATACTCCTCTTCCAGAAAACTGGAGGAAAGAGGATGCTACTTCTGGAGAAGTAGTGGATGCTACTGTCTATCGACAGTTAGTGGGTTCACTAATGTATTTAGCGAACACAAGACTGGACATTTGCTATGCGATTAAACAGCTAAGTCAAGCGATGGTTAAGCCTACCAAACTCTTTTGGAAGGTGGGTAAGCATGTCCTGAGATATCTGAAGGGCACATCTGAGCATGGATTATGGTACAGACAGATGGATGAAGTGAATTTGCATGGCTTCACGAATGCAGATTGGGTGGGCAACCCAATGGACATAAAGAGCATATCAAGGGGGATCTTTAGTATCGGATCTACAGTTGTTTCTTGGTACAGTAGGAAACAGATATCTGTGACACTTAGTTCAGTGGAAGTGGAATACATGGCAGCGAGTCAAGCTACATGTGAGGCTGTCTGGATGAGAAAGATCTTGGTTGGTTTGTTAGGTTCTCATTTAGATCCGACAGTGATTTATTGTGATAATCAGAGTTGCATTAAACTCTCGATTAATCCTGTGTTTCATGACAGATCTAAGCATATATATATCCGGTATCATCATCTCAGAGATTGTGTGCGGAAAAAGATCATGTTGCTTCAGTACATTCCTACAGAATATCAGGGCCCAGACATTCTGGCGAAGGCGCTCACCAGGAGAAAATTCGAATATCATAGAGACAGGATTGGGGTGAAGGATAATCCTTTTCTTGTTGAGAGGGAGTGTTGAAAAGTCAACAAGAAACATGTGTCTAATTTACTTTTCCCTTAAATAAATTGGACAATAAATATTAATCTATTATTTCATAAATAATTGAGTGAGTTGGATTTGTAACAGAATTATAAGTGTAGTTAAGTGAGTTAAGATCAGTTGTACTAGTTGTAACTAAACATGCACTAGTGAGAGCTTAGTAAATCAGTAAACTCACATGCAACTGAAGAATCACCACGGTTAATTACATGCATGTCAGATCTAGTGGAGACCCAGTTGAGATAACAAGTGAAAGGGGAAGTTTGGCTATCAGTTGTGATTTGATCACACATGAAGTGGATATGCTTATGAGCATGTGCAAACTAGGCAATTTGAAATTCATTGTGAGAATTCGAATAGCAGAGTTTGTGCAAAGGAGGCAAGTTGTCTAGACACAGGAATTGGCACATGTATTTGTTGATTTGTGTATGACAGTGTGAAATGATTGTATTGTACTAAGAGCTCTTGGATTAGAGTTTTGTATGAGATTGTTTCATGATTCATGATATACATAATATATGATAGTGGGGTTTTTAGCTTTACGCTTTCCCAATAAAACTTCTATGTTATGTGTTCTTGATGTTCACTTTGGGATTGTGGTTGTGATCATGGTTTAATTTTTCCACAAGAATAATAGTAGAATCGATTATGTATTTAACAGTGGCGTATAATTGTTAGATCAGGAGAATCGCAGGAAATACTTAATCTGTATTGAAATTTCTACAATGACTAGTTGCCTCCTCATAATAGGAAGGCTCAATATCAATGATTATGGATCATAGCTACGACATAGCACAAATATATCTAAGGTCTCTTGCTCTCTCAAAAGGTACCATGAGGAGTTTCATGTCCTTCTACCTCCTACAGAGTCTGATGAGCCCATGAAAGTCTCTTCCAACCTACTGCAATATCTCTGAGAACATTAACTGGAGCTACAGGATTAATGGGATCAATTGGATCAATAGGTTCAATTTTCTCCCTTTGAACTGTTGGACGGTGAGGGGGAGAAGGCACCATCTCTGCCTATATCTCACTATCAATATCCATGTGATATCCTCTATATCTCCTTAAGGCTACCTCCACCTCAAAGGTAATATCTCTGTTCACCTCAATCATCTCTGACCAGGGATCTAGATCCGGTATGCCTTCAAAGACTCACTCTACCCCACAAATGTACCATTTCTTCCTGAAGGGTCTATCTTGGTCCCTTTCTTCTTGGGTACATGATTGTATACTAGACACCCATATATCCTGAAGTGTCCAACCTCAGGATTCACTCATGAACTATGTCCATACTAGACATCTCATGGTTCCCTCATGGAACACATTTCTAAGACATATCGAGGTTCCCTCATGGAACCAATGTCTTCTATAGGACACATTGAGGTTTCCTCATGGAGACAATGTACCCCAAGACATATCGAGGTCTCCTCATGAAACCAATGTCTTGGTTCCTTCATCTGACCGTCTAAGGAACGTCACTATGAAGTCCACATTCCCCCCTACTAGTCCACATAGGACCCTCTGGCAAGAATGTCGCATGTTTCTTCCTCAAACATATCTTTTCAACAACTCACATATTTACGAGTTCCCTTCCCTTGCTTCCTGATGCAATGGAGTTTAACCAAAATCATCCTTTAGCTTGACGTTGGCACCATTGGAGATTAAAACTTGGGAAATCTTAACCGACCCTTTGCTCACAGTGTAATGCAAAGTTGTGTGCTCACCATAGTTTACCACATAAACATTTGCACCTGTTTGCAATAATTCTTCCACAAAATTATCATGCCCACATCAGTCATAATGGAATGGAGTGAAGTAAGCCCTTCCTCGTCGTTACCATGGAATGTATGATTTTCTTTCCCTCCCCATGCTGCCAGCTCACGATGAGCGTGTCTGCATAGTAAACAACCATTGGAAACCCTACACAGTTCCCAGGGAGTCAAACTCGTGAATTGCATCTCTTGAAAATGGGCTTCATCCAGATAGTGACAAGTCTCTCCAAATCTTAGATCCATATCTCCCAGAACAATAGGAATTTAAAATTTTCAAATATAATTTGTGTTCGATCGAACAATGGGAACTACAAAAAGAGTTCTCCTTCAATTAGATGCTCATCATAGGCACTAAGAAATTACAAATATGGTTTTGTGTTAGATTGAACTAGGGTAACTACAAATGGATGGTGCCTTCAACTGGATTCTCTCAATAGCCAGTCAGAAATTACAAATATATTTTGCGTGCCATCAAGCCAATGGAAATAGTAAAATTCAATCAAGCAAAATGAACTACTAGTAGAGTTCTCTTTCTATTAGATTCTCATGATAGGCACTCAAAAATCACAAATATGGCTTGTGATTGAACCATAAGAAAATAGGCATTTAATTCACCATGGTGAAGTAGTAGCATTAAGTTTAAGGCTAGCTATGAAGACCTGTCATACAATGTTTAGCCACCTCTTCAACCACGTGTTTCACTAGCACAACTTCACATCCATTTGTATCTTCTTGTAGTGTAATATTGTTTTCTACCAATATCTTTCAATATCAAACATGTGCTAAAAATGACACTCGTGGTCTTACAATGGCCATGGGAAAGATGTTTGTATATCTTTAATCCTTTTACCAGAAGTTATATGTACCAACAACTTTAAAAAATTTACTAGATGTGTAATCTCATATTAATCTCTACAGTCTGATATTTGTATATGATGTTGAGGGTTGTACATTACCCACTAGGAAATATAGAATCTTCTCTGGGCCTTCCGATGAGAGAGTGAATCCTAGTCCCGCTCTGATACCATGTTGATTTTTCTAGGTGAGATAATATTATTACAATGATGAGTGTTCCATATATAGATAACATATGGTGACCATCCATGGAAGGATGCATTCCTTGGATAATCAATAACTATTTATTATTATCATTTACTTATTATATATATTATTTAATAATCAATAATTATATTATTAAATATTAACCTAAGAGAATGTCTTCCCGATGTTTTCCAAACATCAACAGAAGTTGGTGACTTCATATCATCTCCACCACCTTCAAAATTACAATTAGTATATGACCAACTATTGCAACTTCTTGTTGTAATATTTGATACCAAGGTGATATGTACACCTTTCTAACATGTCAAACAATCCTTTTTGCATCCTTCAAATGGCTCTCCTTTGGATCCTTCATGAACCTAGAGACCAAAGTAACAACAAAGGAAATGTTGAGTTGACTGTGATTCAAATAGATCGGGGTACCAAAAATTTGTATGTACATACTAAAATCAACTTTCGAAGAATCGAAGTCCACAGTCACCTTCCCTTTTGACTGAAATGGAGTAGAACAAGACTTACAATATTCTTGTAGAAACTATCTACACTAGAGAAACTTAAGAAAACTTGAAAAATGTATCCTCTTTCCTAGAGTTTTCTTAGATCTTAACCCTATGAATTTTCATCCTTATGGATATTATGAAATATAAATAAAAAACTAGAAATAGTAGGTAATATCTTACCTCTTAACCACTCCAATTTACTAGGCAATTCAAGAGAAAATATACTAGAGTGTGCCAACATGTTTCAACCCTGTAGGGAAATGCTATCATGCATAAAATAGATCAAAAACTCAATTCATAAATATAACAAATTTTTTTCCATATCTTCTTCAATATTAATATTAAATCACATAAGAATTTCAGCCTTAACTTATGTCAAAGTAGCAAGACATCAAGCTTTGGAAATTACAAAACCATGAAGCAATAAATGGTTGAAAATCAATTTTGTAATACATACAATTTTGGACAGCTAAAAACTTCATATATATGTATAAAGATGAAGTTCATGTACATATAGCCTCATCCCAAGGATAATAAAATCATCTATCCCTCTAAAACCCTAGCTAGGGAAAACCAAGAAAACCCTAGCTCACACCAAGGAGATCCAACAAGAAAGCATCACATTAGCATTTCCTCTAAGGCAAGACATATCCCCTTCTTCTTCTCTTCAACAAGTACAACCTAGGGTTTCATCACAAAACCTTAACCCTAGTATTCAAGATACTCTAAAATCTCCAAGAGAGCATAGAAACTCCAAGACAATAGAGATATAGAAGAAATGAATATGCATAAGAGAGTGGAATACTAGTGCATTACTCTTAGTCACATCTCTAACACAAGATAATGAACAAGAATGGGGGTGTAATCCTTGACAATAACCCTACAAATCCACCCATAGGCTCACACATGTGGAGTCATACACTCCAAGGGTACACATGCCAAGATCCAAGCTAATTAAAAACACAAGCAAGGCGCCAATGCAAGGTCTTTCTATGTTATGTGTTCAACACTCCTCCAAGCCTTCAATGACTCTAATGATTCTGATAAGCCATGTTCTTCACTAGGTCCACTCCCCTTGCATGAACACTATTGAAAACCAAGTTTCCTCAAGTCAAATGCATGCCTCCATGCAAGCATCCAAGCTACCCCATGTTGTCTAGGAATCAATGTCCTTCTCTTGAATACCAAATGATCCTCCAATGCAAGGCATTCTTCAAGCAAGAAACCTCCTCCATGTGGACAACATGTAGAATGTCACCAAGCTATTTGAAGATATCCAATTCCCTAAGGAGAAATGTAATGCAATAAATCAACTAAGTTCAATCAACCACTAAGTAAGTCATCTACAAATGTGAAAATTCATTATGAACCATCTAAGGGTTGATCATACATGTCAGCAAAAGACATCTTTGGGGTATAAGGTTAAATTGTGATCAGAATAGTATTTTCTCTCATGTATGGGACTAATACTAGGTTTTTCTTAAAAGCATATGATCGTATTACCATATTTTTAGAAATGACACTCAAGAATGTTGGATTTATTGCATATACTATCTAGGTTGAAACCACTTTTTAGTCTTGGAGTATGACCTAAAACTACTTCTGATTAGCTAAGAGGTCGACTTCCTTGGACATAAGAAAATAATTTAATGAACCAATACCGAAATGAATATGGTAGGAATGGAAGTATCCCCCCTTACGAACCACCACCAAGTAATTTTAGGTGGATAGATTTTTTCTGCACATGATGACATCATTGCATGTCAATGTCTTGAGACTATCTCAACACAGACTAGGTTGATAGTTCTGAATATTGTAATCTTATTTGAAATCATTGTTCTCTTTAAATTGTTATTTTTACTTCATTGTTTGAATATAATATATTATCTACATCTATAGGTGAGTATGTATCCCTTGTGAGGGATTATGTATTTCTTTGAGTACGGAGAATATTCCTTGACTATGTTGACTAAAGGGATTGATGATATACCCAAAAAATCATATTTTCCAACTAGAGTAGAAACACCTTTCTAGGGATTGATGATATATCCCAAACTCCATATGTTCTAACTAAATATCAAAATCTATTTAGAGTAAATAAAAAACAAGCAAACAATATATTTCTTTGTCTACATCATGTATTCTAATAATATCTTAATATGGAGAAAAATACTAGATTATATTTGTTATAGAAAGATTTGTCTCACCACATGCAAACTTGATCAGAAGGCCTTTTCCATTTCCCTATGCAGACTTGAAGTCTCGTTTTGTAGTTTCCATAGCTAAAAATTGTATTTTTCCACATATACACGCCCTAACAGCTATACAACATGTGTATGCGTAGGTTTCACCATTATAGACTGCGTACATTGGGTTTTGTGCTCAAAATTAAAAAAATGGTGTCGGGTTTCCATGTCATGTCACGGGATCCATGATCCTTGAACTTCCATATACTGGAAACATTTCGACTTGGCCCTTCAATTCCATTTGAAGGCTATAAATGGGCCCTATCCAGGAAGTGGAGGAAGAGAGAAGAATTCAACTTTGAGAGAAAAGTTATTCTCGAGAAATTATTCACTTCATATTGAGTCTACATCCCTTTGTCCTTTTAAGTATGAACACATTGTTCATCCCCCAAGCTCTTCCCTATTTGATGGAGAACCCCATTGTCTCTCTTATATGAGCTTGCCTTTGGTGGAGGATTGAAGTGGTGGAAGCCCAGTTGGAAGGGACTTGGTTTATCGGTTCGGAACATCCCGACATAGAAGTTTGTCATTCATACACTTCTATTGATTACATTTTAATAGAAATACTCTTTTCGCGTCCAATTAATGTTTTTCAAATATTTGAATTGTTATTCCATGGGCGCATTTGTTATGAATATTGATGGATTATGTTATTGAATGTGCTAAATTTCTATATTTTCACCATATGCTTGTGTATCTTGGTTGTTGAGGACAAGTTGCAGGTGTATTGCTTTGGGTCAAGTGCTCAACGATGTACTTCATCGAACGTCTGGACAAGGTAGGCTCTTTATCTTGTCTTGTTAGCATATTTGTGTATATATCATACCTGAGATTAGAGTTTATTTCTGCAGTCATTTCTGTTTGTTGTGGTTTACCCCATGCCATAGAGTGATTTTCCTCGTAAAAATATTCACTAAAGTGATCGATGCTATTCAAAACTTTTTATTTTTTAAATAAATCTTAAAAACATTTAGTTATGTATTATAACAACAATAATTTTTTTATAAAAAAGGGATAAAATTTAAGGATGTTTTTTACATTTTTTATCTTTAGAAAAAAATCTTAACTTTTGTTAAAAACAAAAATTACATTTTTTAGAGTGTTGATTTGCATTTTCATTAGTGTTTATGAGAGACACTCAACAATAAAAATTTTCCTTATATCTTCATTTTTATTTTTATTTTCTAGGTTACAAATCCCTGGGGAAAACACTAAGTACTTCCCCTCATTTCAAGGATGTTACCCAAGGTAAACCATGTTGAGCACACACTTATACTGAGAGGGGGGGGTGAATCAGTATAAGGATATCTTTTCATTTTTAACATTCATAAACCATAATGATGCAACCACACAAATATAACAACCAGAAGACATAATATTTAACCTAGAAACCCTTTTGGGAGAAAACCACAAAATATTATTTTTATTGGTTTGTAGGAACCAACCTACTGGAGACACCAATCCCCACTTATTTTCGTAGGCACCGACCTACAAGAGACATAGATATCCTATGTTGTTTGTAGGAACTGACCTACAGGAGACACTGATCCCCTCTGTTATTTGTAGGCACCGACCTACATGAGACATTGATCCCCTCTATTGTTTGTAGGCACCGACCTACAAGAGACACAAATCCCCTATGATGTTTCTAGGTACTGAACTACATGATACACCAATCCCCTATGTTGTTTGTAGGCACCGACCTACTAAAGAAACCAATCCCCACAACTATTTTTTATGTAGGCACCAACCTACTTACAGTTTCTTCATTTGCATTTCCTTCACTGATATGCTTGTTGCTTCTATCTTCACCAAATCTGCTATGCACTCGTTACTTCCATTTTCACCAGATCTGTTATGCACTCGCTACTTCTTCTTTTTCCAGATCAGCTCGAAACTCACTCATGCTTTTATCATATATGCCTGATGATCGCTCATCAAATTGTATGCGTAAGAATATTACATTTTCACCCACACAAATTTTGTCTCATAACCCTCTTTTCCATTTATACTTTACCATAAGCTTTACATGAAAAGTCATGTTCATTTGAAAATACATGATTTTTATTAAATAATAGTTAATTTCCCTATTTTTTAATTTTTAATTCACTTTTTAACATACCATGGGTAAAATATCACCATGGGTTTTAAATCCATGTGTATTTTCACTTTTACATTTTTTAATCCATTTTCATGTTTACTCCACTTTCACTTTTACTTTTTTTTTTAAATCCACTTTCATGTTTACTCCACTTTTAAGTAAACTCCACTTCCACTTAACTTTTCCACTTTTGTATTTATTAAAGTCACATTTATATTTAAATACTTACTTACCTTTGACATCAATGACAATAATTTATTCAACAAACCCTAGAATCTTCAGGGCACAAGCTTGGTCAACAACAAGGCTCAAAGCCATTACAACAATATACTCGTTATGAGCTCAACATGTCACTTGTGAGAATGGAACCCAAGTGGGGAGGATAACAATCATTTCTCCCAACCACCCGAGCAAAACCCAATTGACCTTGTATCTTCATTATAGTAAGACTAGAATCATTTATCTATTATTTATGTATCCCCTAGTTAGCATATTTGTTATACATAAACATATCGCTATGCATATCAAATCCATTATGTCCCATGAATAAAATATAAATTTGTGCAAAAAATCTAGCCATTAGTAAATAGGTGAGTCGAACAATTTAGAAAGAAGGTCTACAACATACCCACTATCAGTAAAACGAAAAGGGATTCACACTCATACCAATCTGTCACGTACCAATCACCAACAAACCCAAAATTTTTCTCAAAAACCAACGTATAACGTACCCACCGACCTGGGTACCTCTAAATTTTCCTTCTTGGAAAAAATTGAATTTAAGTTACTATTCTTTAAATCAAGAACCTTGATACATGTGCATGCAATCAACAAGAACACAATAAACTATAAATGAAATGATTAATCAACCATGAACAATATTAATAGCGAACATGCATGATATAAACACATATCAAAGATAAATTACACAATGGAATATATAAATTACACAAAAAAACATGGAGAGCACTTATCTTTTGAAATAAACATTCACCAACTAGTTCCATACGTCAGATGTTCCACCCAACCATAGACACTATTGTTCTATATCTCAACAGTAGGTCACCCCTGAGCTAAGGATATGAATCCACAAGGATCGGTCCTAGGCCGACTCTAATACACACAACCAACTATCAATCTCACAGTTTTCCCAACCACACAACAATACTAGTTTACCAACTCTCTTCCCCTTCATTTTGCACAACCCAAAGAAATGAACCCATTTCTCTGCAATGCATTCCATCGGCATGTTCCACTTCCTTTCCATGGCTCCAATGCTACTGGTAAGGAAATCTCAATGTTGTAAAATCCAAGGATTCTCAGTTGTGGACAATTCTTTCACAACTACCATCAATATCATGCACACATGCATTCGTTCCTTTCTCGAATAATAAAAAATTACTTACATCCAACAAGAAATGTGATTTTTATTTTGTCGAGAATGAAATCAAGGAAGATATATAACAAATAAACATAGATATATATTGCATGAAACAAAGAGATACAGTAATACATAATTTCTATTAATGAACGAAATGTACAGAAACTGTAAAAATTCAGAGTGAATGAACTAGCTAGAATGGTGTCATATTATCTATGAAAAGAGATGTGACAGCTACTCTCATTCACAAGAAGATGATTACAATGACGATCCAAAGGCCTTTTTAACATAAATGTAGATGAGAAAACCCTAAACATCAAAAAACCTAACCTAAGAAGATGAAACACCAAAAGGTTTGTGGGCCCCAATGGGGGTAGTTGATACATCAACTTCTCTAGGGCATAAATTTTTCATACAATATCCATTTGGGGCACTTGATACCTCGTCGAAAAGGTCTAACCAAGGGGTACGCATTCTGAATGGCGTGATATATTCCTAAAAACATTTTAAAAATGTCATTTAGGGCCTAAAAATGGCCTTGAAAGTTTGGGACCCGAAAAAACTACAAAAATGGAAACTTGTGTTTTAAGCTAGTGGAATAAGTGGGTGGCCACCAATATCCACTTGGATCATTCCTCCCCTTTGGAAAGCAATGGTCCCCATTTCTTCAAGTTCAGGTGGGAGATGGGGAATATTTTTTTGAATCTAAAACTTGGTGAGTTGCTCGTCTTGTTGAATAAGCTATCATGTTTATACTTGCCATTAGCTTCTTGAAGGATGTAATGAACCTATTGTTGGAGGATTTGGATTAATTAAACCAATCTAGATGCATGATCTACCTGAGTGTGGAAGGAATTTTTCGGTGAAGATGCAACATGAAGAGCCATATCAGTGGGGGATAATGGTTGGAACCCCAAGAACACCTAAAAAGGGTTGTGGCCAATAGAGATATGAAATGCTCTGTTGTACCTTGGATTGACTGGGAAGTGCGAAGGAACCCCCATAGGTGAAAAAATAATATATTTTTTCTCTTCTACAGTCTTGTTGGATTGCTTTTGATGGATAGAAAGATCTTGGGTCGAGGCTATAGTGATTGGAGTATCCTTCTATTCACCTTCTGACTGGATCATGAAGAAGCTAAACTTTGTGGTATGAGATACTACTTTGTGGCACTGTTTGTCGAGGAAGTAGTCGGAACTACCTATGCTACCCCATAGAGATGACCCCCCAGAGTAACAATGACACTACAAGGTTGAGACTCATAAATAACATGATGCTTCTAGATATATGACTAGCCTAATAGAACATCACATACTTCTAGTGTGGAAACATCACACAATACCTCATCCTTGAAGGGTTTGATGTTGTAGGATATGAGACATTGTTGGCTGACGTGAATATTGCATCCATGGAGAAGTCACCCGATGTTGCATGGTTTTGGTTGTGGTGTTTTGGAAAAATCCAACTGCTTGATGACCTCTGTTGAGATAAGGTTCTTTTGTCTTCCATTATCAACAATGAAATGCAGTGGGGTCACCTTCACCCACATCTATGAATGGAAGAGGCGCTCCCCCTCCTTAGAATCCTCTATTTCTTATGGTTGGATTATTGTGTGTGTGATGGTAGAAGTGGGTTTTGCATCAACGATATGTTTGGTTTTATTATTTTTTGAATAAAATTCTAAGTCGAGGTTCGACTCTTTTTCTTTGACCTCCACCACCAATGACTGTTTTGAGTGATATTCATCGGTGTTGTGCCAAGGGATTTTTTGGAAGTCGCATCACTTTCCAGTGTCCTTCTTCATCTTCTCATTGCCTTTCTTTTCCTACGGATTGGACTGGTTGTCTTAAGGTTGGTTTTTATGTGATTTAGGGTTTCCTTTACCATACTTCGACTATTGTGGATTTTTAGACCCAAACTCCCACTTGTTCTATTTCTTAAATTTCTGCTCAATTTTGATTACATGTCGATAAGCGACTCCTAGAGATGAGATGTTGAAAAAAACCATTTTAGTTTGGATGTACCTATGTAGAGCCCCATGGTATTTTAGAACCAGAGGTTGCTCAGAGTCTTTGATACCCATCTTAGTGCACAAGGTATGGAAGTTATTTGTGAAATCTGGCACTGTTTGGCCCCTCTCTTGATGCAGTGTGGTCCATCTTTTGTATTTATCATCATAGTTTCCAACAGGGTAATATTTTTCCTTGATGGCATCCATAAAAGAGTCTCAAGTGGACTCGACCCCAAATATTCCATACTCCTATGTGTATTTTTTGTCACAGTAAGTCTCCCACAAATATTTGACATGGAGGACAGTCTTTAGGAGCGCGAAGGTGATATTTTCCCTATTGCAAAAATAGTAAGCAGAGAAATAACCTTCTAGTATATTTAACCAATTTTCCAAATCATCTGCGTCTATCTGACCTTCAAATATGGGAATATCCAAATTAACTTGTACCTTGAAGGAGGTAGTGCATCCAAAGTTGTTGCTTGATGAAGATGCATCTGTTGTTGTCAAAACTCATTGAAGGATTTGGGGAAAATGATCCATCATATTTTTCCGTTTTTTTGTGAGGACTTCTACAAGAAACAACTTAATAGAATATCCTTCTCCCTCGTCTCTCTTTTCTTCCACCATGGGAGGTCGCATGGGATGGTTTTCCTCAAGAGAAACTAGCTCAAGAACCAACTCTCTATACCTTGACCTCGTCGAGGACATGCACTAAGTGTAAATTTTAAAATTGTACAATTATTTACTGAAAACAAATTTTCAATAAAAGAACATAAAAGATACAATGGAAAATACACACATTACACAAAGATGTTTCCCCTGGAAAACTAGCATCTTCTATATTCATCATCCCATACATTGTTTACATTACAATATGCATATATGATATCGTAGCATCCAAAACTCTAATATAATAACCCATATTAGTCAACAACCCTAATTCCTTAACCGAAAATAGAAAACCATCAGCGAAAACCATGTGCCGAAAAAATGCCTAAAAACGGACGCAAAAAACCGCCAAATTTTTTTTATCCATGCAAATAATATAACACATAGTTCTATCCATGCAAAGAATATAACACATACCCAACACTAAAAAACGACAAGGAGAAGCCTACTTTGATACCATTGATCCAGATTTTTCTGAGAATGAAATGAAGGAAGATATATAAAAATAAACAAACATAAATTTTGCATGAAACACTGAGATACAGTAATACACAATTTCTATTAATGAATGAAATGTACAGAAACTGTAAAAATATGGAGTAAATGAACTCGTTGGAATGGTGGAAGCTTATCTATGAGAATAGATGTGACAGTTACACTCATTCACAAGAACATGATTACAATGAGGCTCCAAAGGCCTTTTTAACATAAAGAATAAATGAGAAAACCATAAATATCCAACACCCTAACCCCGGAAGATGAAACACCAAAAGGTTTATGGGCCCTGATGGGGGAAATTGATACGTCGACTTCCCTAGGGAATAAATTTTTCATACAATCTCCATTTTGGGGTGCTTGATACCTAGTCAGAATGGTCTAGTCAAGTAATACACATTCATAATGGCCCAATACATGCCAACATAAATATATTGGGTGTTTCCATGTCACAAAAACATTGTATAGGGCCTCAAAATGGCCCCAAAATTTTGGGACCCAAAGAAAGATGGAAAAATGGAAAATTGTGTTTTGCGCCAATGAAATAGGTGGGTGGCCAGCGATTTCCACCTCATTAATTCCTCCTCCTTTAGAAAGAAATGCTCCCCATTGTGTCAAGTTCTGGTGGGATATGGGGAATATTTTGTTGAATCCGAACCTTGGTGAGTTACTTGCCTTGATGAATAAACTATCATGTTTGTACTTTTCATTAGCTTGTTGAAGGATATCATGAACCTATTGTTGGAGGGGTTGGCTTTGTTCAACCAATCTAGCTGCATGATCTTCCTGACTATGGAAGGAATATATCGGTGAAAATGAAACATGAAGATCTCTATCATTGGGGGATAATGGTTGGAACCCCAAGCACACATGAAAAGGGATGTGGCCAATAGAGCTATGAAGGGATTTGTTATAGCTTGGCTTGATTGGGTAGTACGAAGGCACTCCAATAGGTGAAGCAATAATATATTTGTGCTCTTCTACAACGTTTCTGACCTGCTTCTACTGGATAGAAATGTCTTGGGTTGAGGTTGCAGTGGTTGCAGTGTCCTTCTATTCACCTTATGACCAGATCATGAAGAAGCTAAAATTTATGGTATGAGAGATTACTTTGCGTCACTATTTTATCAAGACATTAGTCAGAACTACCTCTAGTACCCTATAGAGTTTTCCCCTAGAGTAAAAATGACACTACGAGGTCGAGGATAAAAAACAACAAGATGCTTCCACATATATGATTGGCCTAATAGAAAATCATAGACTTCTTGTTTGGAAACATCTCACAGTACCTTATCCTTAAAGGGCTTGATGTTGTAGGATAGACGACACTGCTAGCTGATTTGAATATCGCATCCCTGGCAAAGCCACCTGATGTTGTTGGTTGCAGGTGCAATGTTGTCGAAAAATCCAACTACTCAACAACCTTTAATGAGATGAGGTTATTCAGCTTCCACTATCAATAATTAAATGTAGTGGGGTCCCCTTCACTCGCATCTATGAATGGAAGAGGTGCTCCCCCTCCTCAAGATCCTCTGGTTCTTCTGGTTGTATTTTTTTGGTCCTGATGGTAGCAATGGGTTCTACATCGATTATTTATTTGCTTTTATTTTTTTCTGAATCAAAGTCCAATTCGAGGTTTGTCTTTTTTTCTTTGAGCTCCACCACCAATGATTTTTTTGAGTGACATTAATCGGTGTTGTGCCAAGGGATTTTGTGGAAGTCACACCACTTTCCAATTTCCTTATTTGTCTTCCCATTACCCTTCATTTCTTGTGACTTGGAATGGTTGTCTTGAGGCTGGTTGTTTTTTCAGTTAGGGTTTCCTTTACCATACTTTGGTTTTTATAGATTTGCAGACCCAAACTCTCGCTTGTTCTGTTGCTTAAATTTATGCTCAATTTTGACAGCATATCAATAAGTGTCTCCCAGTGACGAGATGTCCTGAAACTCCATTTCGGTTTGAATGTACCTATGTAGATCCCCATGTTATTTTAGAACGATATGTCACTCGGAGTCTTTGATACCCATCTTCGTGCACAAGGTATGGAAGGTATTTGTGAACTCTGGCATTGATTGGCCCCTCTCTTGACACACTATGGTCCATCTCATGTACTAGTCATCATAGTTTCCAATAGGTTAATATTGTTCCTTGATGGCATCCATAAAAGAGTCCAAAGTGGGATTGGCCCCAAATATTTTGGACTCCTCTATGGAGTATTTCTCATAGTAATTCTCCCACCAATATTTGACATGGGGGGAATCCTTCAAGAGCGCAAAGGTGATATTTTCCTTATTGGAAAAATTATGAACAAAGAAATATACTTTTAGTAGATTTAACCAATTTTCCAAAGCATACACATCCATATGACCTTCAAATATGGGAATATCAAAATTAACTTTTACCTTGAAGGGGGAATCATCTACAAAGTGGTTGCTTGATGAAGATGCATTTGTTGTTGTCAACAACCATCGAAGGATTTGGAAAAAATTATCCATCATCTTGTTCCTTTCTTTTGTGAGGACTTCCATGAGAAACATATTAATATGGTATTATTCTCCCTTGTCTCTCTTTTCTTCTACCATGGGAGGCCACTTGGGATGGTTTTCCTCAAGAGAAACTAGTTGGAGACCCAACTCTATACCCTAACCTCATCAGGGACATGCACTAAGAAATGATAAGGAGAAGATTGCTCTGATACCACTAATGCCTATTTTGTTGAGAACAAAACAAAGGTAGATATATAACAAGGAAACACACAAAGATACAGGAATAGACAATTTCTACTAACGAACAAAATGTACAGGAACTGTAAAAATACAGAGTGAATGAACTCACTAGAATGGTGGCAGCTTATCTCTAAGAAGAGATGTGACAACTATGCTCATTCATAAGAATATGATTACAATGAGGCTCCAAATTCCTTTTTAACATAAATCATAAATGCAAAAACCCTAAACATCCAAAACCCTTACCTTAAAAGATGAAACGCCAAAGGGTTTGTGGGTCTCGATGGGGATAGTTGATATGTCAACTTCCTTAGGACGTAAATTTTGCATCTGATCTCTGTTTGGGGCACTTGATACCTTGTCAAAAAGGTATATCTGAGGAGTAAACATTTTGAACAACCCAATACATTCCATTAGTCATCTATTGGGTCCTTCCATTTCAGTAAAACATCATTTAGGGCCTCAAAACAACCCTGGTAGTTTGGGACCCAAAAAACTGCCAAAATGAAAAATTGTGTTTTGAGCCAATTGAATAGGTGGGTGGCCACCGATATCCACCTAGATCACAATGTATTTTCTCTTCCCATAATTCATTTCCCATGCCTAGACCAAGAGAAAGAGTGAATGAGGTATGAATAACATTGAAAATGAGTGATTAACCAAATGAATGAGGAACCCCCAAACAACCAAAAATGGGGTTTATATAATTAAATGCAATTAAGAACAATGTGGCCTCCCCAAGAATCTCACATAATCAATTTTCCCAACTAAAACCAATATGGGTAAATAAAATATAATAAAAATACTTTTCCCTTTATCCCCCCTCTCTTGTGGAATCATAACACCCTATCTTTGTCCTTGTTCATATTGCATCTAGAATGTAATTTATTAATATATTCAAAGTATTACATTTCTAGGCATTCTGGCCTTTTAAAATTTATGGGCACTTCGGCCTTGCATGAATAAACAAAAATACATTATTAATTTGGGGACTCAAAACCTCTTATTTTGGAACTATCCTCAGTGCATATACAAAAGAGAGAATTATTTTTTCAAAAGTCTTCAAAAAGTTGTGGGTACTCTACCCACATGACATCCTCATGCTCCCGAGTAGCATCTTCAGGACTGTAATAGGTCCACTGAACCTTTACCAATCCTATGACTCGATTCTGAAGCACTTTGACCTACTTGTCCGATATGTGCACGAACTAAATCTGAAAGTATCCTTCTATCTCCACTTGAATTAAATTCCAATCAATAACATGGTTAGGATCATGCACATACTTTTTCAGCAAATAAATATGAAATAGATTATGCACATTAATGGTAGGAAATGCAAGCATACATGCAACTAACCCTATTATATCCAATATCTCAAATTTACCACATCTGATTGCTAGTTTTGTACAACTGAACAACTTTGATCTTCTTGGGATTCACTTTCAAAATCACATGATATCCCACCTTAAATTATGTATATGTCATGTTCTTATCTACATAACTCTTCTATATATCTTGTGTTGCTTTCAAATTCTGCTTAATTTTAACCATTTGGTCTTCCATATCCTTGAGAAATTTTGTCCCAAGTACCAGTCTGTCTGTTGGTTTGTCCCAACTCACTGGAGTATTTCATTTTCTACCATACAAAGGTTCAAATGGGTTCATATTCAATGAAGCTTGATACCCATTATTATAGGAAAACTAAACCAAATTCAAGTAATCTTCCCACTTAGATGGTTTATCCATCACTTACATTCTCAACATGTCTTCAATCACTTGGTTGACTCTCTCTGTCTTCACATATGACCATGGATGGTATGTTGTGATAAAATTCATATTTGTACAAAATCATTTAAATAATCCTCTCCAAAATTTGGAATTAAACTTCGTATCTCTGTTTAAAACAATTGTCTTTGGTATTCCATGCAACCTAGAAATTTCCCTCATGTAGATTTTTTCAATATTAGTTGCCATATGAGTCGGTTTTACCATAACAAAATGAGTATCCTTTGTCAATTTATCCACCACTACTATTATTGAATCATGTTACCTTTCTATCTTGGGAAATTTAGTAATAAAATAAATGGTTACCACTTCCCATTTCTTTTCTGGAATTGGCAATGGTTGTAGAAAACCTGTTGGGTGTCTACCCTTAGCTTTCATTCTCTGACATCACATACATATGACAATGTAATCAGAAACATCCTTCTTCATTCTTGGCCAAAAGTATTGGCTTCTTATTGCTGAATTTTTTTTATGGTAACTAGGATGTCTGACATATGGAACATTATGCATTTATTTTAATACCAAATTCATGAGTTCTCCAGAACTAGGAACATAAATTCCATTTTTATGCATAAATAATCCATCTTCTTTCATCTTATATTCTTTAAATTGTTGTTGTACATTTTCCTACTGTAAGATTTATTTTACCTACAGGTAATGTTGGTATGTAACAAAAACATCTAAAATTATGCACTTTAAATATGAATTATGCATAGTAATGGTTGTAGCATGCATGATATGTACCCTTTTGTTTAGTGCATCAACAACTTTATCTTATTTTCCTTTAATATGCTTGATGTAAAAGTCATACTCACTTAAAAATTCCAATGATCTTGTATGTCTGGCATTTAAAGTTGGTTGCTCAAAAAGATATTGAATACCACTATGGTTTGTCCTTAATTCAAACCTCTTTCCCATGAGATAATTCCTCCACGTATTCAATGCATGAACTATGGTAGCAAGATCCAAATCATGTATGTAATAATTCCTCTCATGTTATTTAAGATTTCTAGAATTATAATAATGACAAGTCCATTTTGAGTGAGGTCTCTGCCAAGTCGTTGTTTGCATGCATCTATGCATACCATAAAATTTTCATTTGGGTTAGCAATTTTCAAAATAGATGCACTAGTAAGTAACTCCTTCAACAAATTAAAATTTTCTTTAGTCTTTGTTTTCCATTCAAACTTAATTCCCATATTTTGTAAAGAGGTGATGGAATGAGAAAATTTAGAGAATCCTACTATAAATCTTCTGTCGTATCCGACTAATGCCATGAAATATCTAACTTTTCAAACGTTCCTTGGTGTTAGCCATCCTCTAACGGCTTCAATATTCTCTGGATCCATTGTTATTCCTTATTATGAAATAATGTCCCCCAAATAATGGATTTTTTCTTGGTAAGAAAATCACTTTCTTAGCTTGGCATACAGTTGATGTTCCCTTATAACTTGCAACACCAACCTCAAGTGATGTCCATGATATTCTTCTGGCTTAGAATAGATAAGTATGTCATCCAAGAACACAATGAAAAACTTATCCAGATAATTTTTGAATATGCCATTAATTAAGAAAATAAAGATGATTGGTGCATTGGTCAATCCAAATGGCACCACACAAATTCATAATTCCCATGCGTGGTTCTAAAAGTTGTCTTACTAATG
The DNA here is from genome assembly GCA_000966675.3 of Picea glauca. Lineage (NCBI taxonomy): Eukaryota > Viridiplantae > Streptophyta > Pinopsida > Pinales > Pinaceae > Picea > Picea glauca. The sequence continues at coordinate 112,868 of JZKD02S0642108.1, forward strand.
TATTCTTCCTTGATTCTCACCTGGTGATATCCTGATCTCAAGTATATCTTTGAAAATATGTTTTCTCCTCTTAGATGATCAAAGAGGTAATCAATTATGGGTAGAGGGTAATTGTTCTTCACAGTGTCTTTATTCAGCTGTATAAATTCAATATAAAACCTCAATGTTCCCTTCTTTTTAACAAATATTAATGATGCTCCCCAAGGTGAAACACTTGTGTGTATGTACCCTTTCTTCAACAATTCTTCCAAGTGAATTTGTAATTATTTTAATTATGGTGTACTCGTTATGTGAGTTTTTGACACTAGGGAAGCTCCTAGTAGTAAATCAATACATAAATCTATATCCCTCTTTGGTGGTAATCTTGTTATTTCTTGGAATATGTCTTCAAACTATTGAAATACTGGAAAAAAAATCAAGACTTGGCCCTTTGTTATTTTTTGGCTCCTCCACATGAGCTACATACAATTGACATCCTTTTCGGAAACATATTTTCATCTATAAGGCTGAAATCTCCCTAATAGAAATGGGTCTTGGAATTCCTTTCATAGTCCTATGTTTTCCTTCTTCATCAAGACATGTAAATGTCTTGTTATGGAAATCTAGGACATCGTTATTCCTATCCAACCAATCCATTCCAATTAGGATATCATAATATCTTAACAATATGGTATTCATATCATAGGTTTTATTCACTCCATTCATAATTATTAGGCAACCTATGACCATCTCATTGATCCTTCTTTTGGTTTCAGTAGCTAGTTGAACCAAACTTGATTTGTCAAGCTTACTTTCCTCCAAATGAAATATGTCCACTAATTTAATATCAATGTAATTATGGATTTCTCTTGAATCAATTAAAATAGTAACATCTTGATTAATGATCTTACCTTCCACCTCAATCATATGGGATTGGTGTTGTTTATCCAAATAATATCTTTGACAAACATTTGTAAAGTTTGTAAATAAACATGTTTTATTTTATTTTGTTTTATTTTTTCTTATGTCACAATACAAAGTTGAAACAAACAACTGTGATGGTTGGATTCCCAAGGAATCCCATTAAAACAATGAAGGCTATAGTGAAAATGGGGATCCATAGATGAGAGGAGAAAGGGAAGAAACATATTCAAGGAGTTGAAATAGGAGCTCGGAAGAAAGTTTGCTCAAAGTTGAGGGACGAAGGAGTTGAGAAGCCTTTCCACACTGAGCGAGGGTGTCCAAAATCCATGATTATCTACAATTTGAGTATTCTTGTGAGTAATAGTCCATGAGATGTTTTATCATGTATATCTCACCCTCTATTTGTAATGAATTATCTGCACATAATAAAAATAGTGTATGCTTCCTTTTCATGACAAGTAACAGACTGGTTCAAATTCATTGGCATAGTTATATTAAATTTGTTGGTAATCCATTAAATTGTGGTTGTTCATATTGTATATAATAGTTAAGGGTGAACAATATTTCGTCTATGAGTGAAGTTTTTCTAGATAGAACCCTAACCAATAAAAATACCCACGCCCTTATCTAGCTTGCTCACGTAGTGTGTGTGATACTTAGCCTGAAGGAGAGACCTATGCCCTTATTTTTTTTCTTTCCACAACTCGTGTGCAAAACCTTAGGTTGAAAAGAGACACATGTACCTTCCCTTCATGTATGTGACTTTCCAGTGAATCCTAGCTCAAGGAAAGTCAATCACGTCCTTATTTATGTTGTTCTAATGCTCAAATTGAACCCTAGCTCGAGGGGAGACTGAGCATTGGTATTTTTCTTCTTTTTTACGATGTCTCTGAGCATGAATTACCTCTTCAGGAGTATCTTAAGAGAGAACCACGTTCTAATGAAGGATTTAATTCTCATTCAGTGCTCTGAGAATATCTAATGTTGTGTGTCTCTAACTAAATGCTCCCATGCTCTAAATGTTTTACCTGGAGCCCTGGGAATATTCGTTTCTGATAGTACGCTCCTTCTCTTTGTATTCCACATGTGTAATGGTCTTCACCTATTCTATGAATCCTAAGAGAGAACTTGATTATATTTTATAATGCACACTTCTATCACTGCCTATCCCTTTTCTAATAATCTTCCATTGGTACGTGGGTCAATTAGGGAATATACATCAGATAATAGTATTTACTGTGGGATCTGTGTTAAGTAGGTGGTTGGGATATGATCCTACCATTTATGGATCATATGTTATAAAAGAAGGTTCTGAAGGATTGGAGAAAACCTGCATGGTAATTACCTGCAACCAGTACAGAAACAGTGGACAAGCATTGCTTCTAGGCCTACAAAAAAGTAGATCACCATCAATGGAAAGGAATCATCATGAAGAAGATGACAGGGAATACCTAGAGGTTATATTTTCTTAGATGGAGAAATGAATTGATACATTGATAGAGTTGGTGACACATTTTCTAGTAATGAAGGGCAAGTAAGCACACTCAGCAGAGACTGAGCATGAAGAATACAAGCCTAGCTCGAAAGGTCCCAAAGGTGAGACACTTGGAAACTCAGGTAACAAAAAAAACTTTATTCATATTTAAATATTCCTTTCAAAGTTGAAGCGAAGCTTGAAATACCCATGTTTGATGGACAAACTAATCTTGAAGACTCATATAGCTGGTTAAAATAATTAGAATTTTACTTTGGTCTTTATCAAATCCAAGAAACATATGAGATCTCCTTTTCCCGCTTGAAAATCATTGAACATGCCATGCTATGATGGGAGAGTTATGTGGATGCCTTGAGGATAGGAAAGAAGCACATGGTGATGAAATTGTAGGACTTCAAGGCATTATTAAAGTCACAATTCTATCCAATAGGTTATGAAGAGTAGCAACTCATGAAGTGGTAGTACCTTCAACAAGAACAAGGACAAGGAGTGAAAGAATACACTTATGAGTTTAGGAGGCATGACATCCAGTTGGGTATCTCTCTGGCAGATCCAGGAGTGGTGATGAAGTACCTTGGAGGAATTTTCATCCATATCTGAAGACAATTGCAGCTTCATGGTGTGAAAAACATAGATGAGGCCATAAAGAAGTCTCTCTACATTGAGTTGGACTCCTAGAAAGGACAACAACACATGGTCCATGAAGAAACCAGCAATAGAAGAGACAAAAAGGTTGCAGCCACAAATGATAAAATGAGGGATCCTAATAGACATTGCAAATATTATGATACAGATGGACACACAAAAGAGAAGTGATAGAAACTTAATCTAGAATTGCATACAAAGTGGCTAAATTCCAAGGTGGAAGCAAAGGAAGGTACCGAGACAAAAGAAGAAGAATTAGAAATCACCGTTGATCTCGACGAAGTCATAGTTTGCACCACATTGCAGCAACAAATGGTGAGTGGACATAAACATGTGCTATTCAGAATCAAAGTTCAAGTGAAGAACCAAAAGGTAAATTCCATGTTTGATAGTGGCTCTCAATGTAATATGGTTTCTAAAACATTAGTTTATGAGCTTCGTATAGAAACTTATGATCTAGTGGAGCTAATTTCACTAGTATGGTTGCAAGGGAAAATTGTTATGAGAATTACTTAGAGATGTAAAATCAATTTTTCCATTAGTGCCAACTATGATGATGAGGTAGAATGTGAAGTTGCACCATTGGACGCCTGCAAAGTGATGTTGGGGTATCCCCTACTTGTGGGATAGGGGTGTTACCTCCTATAGGAGAGAAAATAAGTACCACTTGGTCAAGGGTGGCAATGAATACCTCTTCAAATGACATCAAGAGAGAAAGAGCATAACTCCTCTAGTGTGGAAACAAGGGCGGACAAGCATGAGACAAACCACCTTTTTCAACAATGGAATGGTGGATATGCATAAGTAAATGGAGGTCTTGTGCTTATATCTCCTTAATGGTCCATATTTTGGGGACCAAAAGCCTTCAAATGGGGAAATGTTATCTGAATAAGATCTTTGACAACAAATTGTAAAGTTTGTAAGTAAACATGTTTTATTTTGTTTTGTTTTATTTTTTCTTCTGGCACAATGGCAAGGTGAAATGAACAACTGTGATGGTTTTCCTTCCCAAGGCATCCCATTAAAACAATGAAGGATGTAGTGAAAAGGGGGAGCCAGATATTAGAGGAGAAAGGGGAGAAAAATATTGAAGGAGTAGAAACAAGAGCTTAGAATAAATCATGCTCGAAGTTGATAGATGAAGGAGTTGAGAAGCATGTCCACATTAAGCAAAGGTCTCCCAAAGCCATGGTTATCTGCAATTTTAGTATGCTTGTGAGTAAAAATGCATGAGATGTTTGATCATTCATATTTCACCCCCTATTTGTAATGAATTATCTACACATAATAAAAATGGATTATGCTTCCTCTGCATGCTAAGTAATAGATTGGTTCAAATTCGTTAGTGTAGTTCTACTAAATTTTTTGGTAATCCATTAAATTTTTGTTGTGCATATTGTATATAATGGTTAAGTACGAGTAGTAGTTCATTGTATATTTCTTCTTTGAGTGAATCATTTATGGAGTGAACCCTAGCCAAGGAAAAGAACCACACCCTTATTTGGATTGCTCACATAATGCAAGCGATCCTTAGCCTGAAGGAGAGACTTGGGCCCTTATGTTTTTTCTTTCCACGACCTATGAAAACCCTTAGGTCGAAAAGACACCCATGTATCTTCCATTATTAGCCAGGACATTCCAGTGAACCCTAGCTTGAGGGAAGTCAAGATCGTCCTTATTTATGTTGTTCTAATGCTCACATTGAACCCTAGATCAAGGGGAGACTAAGCATTGGTATTTTTCTTCTTGTGAACCACATATTTGAGTGTTAATTCCCCCTTTAGGAGTTTCTTTAGAGAGGATCGTGTCCTAATGCAAGAATTAATGATCATTCAATTATCTGAGCATATCTAATGTCATCTGTCTCTAACTAAATTATCTCATGCTCTAAATCATTACTTGGAACCTTGTGAATATTCCTTGTTGATAGTATGTTCCTTCTCTTGCTATCCCACATGTGTAATGATCTTCACCTATTCTAGGTGTCTTGACAGAGCATTGGCTTATATTTTCTAATGCCCACCTCTATCAACACCTAGCCCTTTGTTCAGAATATTCCAATGGTAAGAGGGGTCAATTTAGGGCAGATACATCAGACAATAGTATTTACTTTGGGATCTATGTTGAGGATGTGGTTGGGCTATGAGCCTTCCATTTATGGATTAGTTCTTCTTGTCGATATTTCACTACTGAATATATTCTTGTAATATGTCTTCCCATGTATTCTACTATAGTAGCCTCTTGGATGTTTTGCAATGTCCTCATATTGTCTTATTTGTGAGGTAAATCCTTGTATATGTGACCTTATTTACATCCCCAACATTTGATTGGTGGTATTCCCCTTTTTCCTGAGGATTCTTCCCTCTTGGATTCATTCTTAGTAATTTGATCTTGTTGATTTTTGTTTAGACTGCTTATGTTGAAAGGAGGTTTGAATCCCTTCCTTCTTTTATTAGATTTATCTTTCTAATTTTTTTCACATAAAATGGGAAATTTCATTCATTAAAAAGGGTGCAACCAAGGCCGTTGAGTACAAAAAGGATGGACTGGTATAAAAAGGAAAAATCTAGCACCATTGTTTTGACTAAAATCTAAAGTTTCTTTCTACTCCTATAAGACCAAATATGTTTTATACTTTTACTACAATGCACTGAATATATCTAGTAATAAACACCCAATATACAAACAAAAAAACAAAAAATATCTCTACTAGAAAGTAGACATTCTAGACCTCTTATTTTTTCATTCCTTCTTTAGCTAAAGACGTCACTACAATATTCAGATCAAGTATCATCCTTAACCTCTTTGTTTCCTGTTTGTAAGATTTTCCTTTGTCCCTGTTTTGAACATAAGTTTATGGAATTATCTCCCTCTTATCCAATTGCCTCTGTAGAGATTCCATGTGCCTTTGTAGATAATCCACCTCATCATGAAGCTATCCAATTAACACTCTATGTTGAGCTAAAGTTTCAAGAGCAAAGGATATTGTTGAACTATGTGATCGACTTTGAGAGACAATTTTTGAGTAGTTTTGAAATTATCCTCCACAGACTCATCTACCCATGTTGAACTTCCCTGAGGCACTTCCTTTCCTCTTTCCATGTTTAATAACTTCAAACAGGGACCAAATTGAAGGAATGACTCCACCCCAATGAACCAACCACCACCAGAAGACTACCCAATTGCCCCATAATTGGCTAGAGAAAAGGAGTGCAAATTTGCTCTCCAAGTCGCTCTCGACAAATTCCCTAAATACCTCTAGTCCAAGGAAGAATAAAAAATTCTATCCAGACTAAGAAAAGATTAAAAGTAATCATAATTAGAAGAAATGTTGATTTACTTACGAGAATGTCATTGAACTACTGACTCCCCAAAATAACACCCAATGACCACGAAGGATGCTAAATATAGAAGTAGTCACAAAATCCTCCTTGCTTAAGGACCAGAGGTCCTAACCAAATCAGATCTAACACACTAGAGGACCCTCAAGCTGATTACAGACTATAATTTCACCCTAGGATGACGTAATTTTCCCCTCGCAAAATCCACCCAGCCATATAATCAGGTTATTCTCCACCGAATTGAAAGTTATAACTATAAACTCGACTTTAGACCATAATTTTTTACCTAAAGTTATGGATACATGAATTCTCACACTGATAATCCATCCCACAAACCTAAGAAATTAATTTTTCCTTTATGGCCTATACTTCCAGCTTCTGTGCATAAATTCCCATCATTTCTTCCATTCCATCCATCAACAAATCCATCAACTAGAAAATGGTATTAGGCTCTAGGCATACTACATTATTAAATTTCTTGTGGGTCTGAGTACATATTCAACAAACGAGATCCCATATATGCACCATCATTATTATCAACAATGAATATTTCTTGTCCTTCACCATGAGCCAAATAAAATTTACATGATCCCTCCCAATGTTCCATTGATTATGAAGGCGAGGGGGAAACTTATGCATGTAATTTCCACATGAAGTCATCCTTTCAACCTTTACGTGAACCCAAAGGGATCCATTCTTTATCATATCCCCTTTCATTATGGAGGGGTTGTAATTCTCACTTTCCCTTGGATTCCCAAGGAACCAGGGGCCAATCCAATGGCCTTGTTTTCCATTTTATCAGCTTCCTTATTATGTTCTCTGAGGATATGAAAAAATTGGGCATATATGTTTGTCAAATAAAACCTAATCCTCTCTATGATATGATTTAACTTAATATCATTTGGAGCATATCCATTGGAAAGGTATCAGATGGTATTTTTAGAGTCTCCCACTATATTAAGCTAACTTATCTGCTTTTGTTGGATTAATTGCACCCCGCTGAAAAACTACATAAGATTCTACTATATTGTTTGTTTTATTACCTAGGTTACAATATAAATCCATGTCTCTATTTTCTTTAGG
>JZKD02S0642108.1:151457-178159 GCA_000966675.3 Picea glauca
ACCCGATTGGTCCATGATCTCTATTTAAAGAGCATGGAGGGTCATTTTCCGATGATCGATTGTGAGAAACTCTCTGGTAAAATCTCTCTGTAATCTTTTTCTTTGCATTAATAAACTACTCCAAGTGGCCACGTTGGCTGGGGCCGTGGATTTTTTCCCATAGGGGTTTTACCACGTGAAAACATCGATGTGTTGATCTTTGATCTAGTTATGTGAGTGGTTACTAAAGGTGTTCGTCCTCTGTTGGAATACCTGTGTTGTCGAACACCTTTACAATGGGAGGAAGTGCTAGCCTATAGGCTACGGTTCCCACTCTATCTAAGATTTCAAAGGGTCCACAATACTGAGGTGCTAATTTGGCACAAGATTCCATTCTCAAGGAACTCTTCCTGGGTCTAACTTTTAGATAGACATGGTCTCCAATCGTGAACTCTCTGGGATTTCTCTTTCTATCGGCATAACTTTTATGTCTATCCTGAGAAATCTTCAGATTTTGTCTTATCTGAACCACTTGTTGTTCCATTTCTTTCAGCATATCGGGTCCGATTGTATCTCTATCCACCGAATTTCTCCAACTAATTGGAATCTTGCACTATCTACCATAGAAGACTTCAAAAGGGCTCATCTTCAAGGATTCTTGATAACTGTTGTTGTAGGAAAACTCTACCAATGGTAGGTAGTCTTCCCACTTCTTAGGCTGATGCATTACATGCATCCTTAGCATGTCCTCTACTATTTGGTTTACTCTTTCTGTCTGTCCATCAGTTTGAGGGTGATAAGTTGTACTGAACAACAATTTTGTCTCCATACCGACCATTAGGGATCTCCAAAAATTTGAAGTGAACCTGGTATCTCGGTCAAATAAAATTTCCTTAGGCATGCCATGCAGTCTAAATATATTCATCATGAAGATGTTGGCAATATCTATGGCCATACAAGTTGACTTGACAGGGATGAAATGAGCAGACTTTCTTAGCTTGTCCACCACGACCATGATGGAATCATTTTTCTTGGTTGACCTTGGTAGTCCAGTGATGAAATCCATGGAGATGGTTTCCCATTTCCATTCTGATATTGGTAGGGGTTGTAACAATCCTGCTGGATGCCGGTGTTCCTCCTTAAATTGTTGGCACTCTGGGCACTTAGTTATATAGTTAGCTATGTCTTTCTTCAACCCAAGCCAATAGAATTGTTTCCTAGTGGTCATGATCATCTTCTGATATCCTGGGTGACCAGTATATGGTCTCTTATGCAGTTCATCCATTATGAACCTCTTCAAGTCGTCACAGTTTGGAATATACAATCTATTTTTGTAAGTCAATAACCCTTCCTCAAGCATTTGGTAGCCTTCATACTTCATCCCTGTAGGTTCTTGTCTTAGGTATGAGGTCACAGTCTTAAAGAATACATCTGTCTCTTGTGCATTTATGATTCTTTCCCTGACATCTGTTTCACAGGTGCTTATTGTTTCCATATGAATCATTTTTATACTTCTGATAAGGGCATCGGCCACCCTATTTTCCTTTCCTTTTATGTGTTTGATTTTGAAATCAAATTCACTTAGGAGAGTCATCCACCTAGCTTTCCTGACGTTGAGTTTCGATTGATCAAATAGGTGCCTCAACCCACAATGGTTTTTCATAAGCACAAATCTCATTCACAGGAGGTAGTGCCTCCACATTTTTAAATCATGTACTATGAAAGCCAACTCTAGGTCACAGGTCACATAATTGATCTCATGTTCATTTAATTTCTGGGACGCGTAGGAAATTACATGTCCCTGTTGCATAAGGACTCCTCCGAGTCCTTCCTTGTAGGCATCTGTACATACGAGGAAATCATTATCCGGGTCTGCAATCTTTAGCATGAGTGCATGGGTTAGGAGGTATTTCAGTTCCTGAAATCTTTCTTCACATTTTGATGTCCAAATGAATTTGATCCCCTTTTTCTGAAGGGAAGTGATTGGACAACAAATCCTGGAAAATCCTTTTATGAACCTTCTATAATATCCGGCTAAGCCCATGAAGGATCTGATATCTGATACATCCTTTGGGGAAGGCCATTCCATAATAGATCTAATCTTATCGGGATCCACTGCCACCCCTTCCTTAGAAATGACATGGACTAAGTAATGGACTTGCTTTTGAAAGAAGTCGCACTTGCTAAACTTAGCGTAGAGTTGATGCTCTCTTAGTACTTGAAGTACGAGTCTAAGATGTTCCTCATTCTCTTCCTCGTTCTTGGAGTATATTAGGATATCATCAATGAAAACCAATACAAATTTGTCCAGAAATTTGCTGAGTACATTATTCAGCAAGCACATAAAAGTGGCGGGAGCATTGGTTAACCCAAATGGAACCACCATGAATTCATAGTGACCATACCTCATTCTGAAGGTTGTTTTGTGGATGTCTTCGTCCTTAATCTGGACTTGGTGATATCCAGACCTCAAGTCGATCTTCAATAAGATGGTAGTGCTTCCCAGTTGGTCAAACAAGTCATTGATTCTGGGTAAGGGGTATTTTCTCTTTATGGTTATCTTATTGAGTTGTCTGTAATCTATGCACAACTAGAGTGTGCCATATTTATTTTTCACAAACAAGATGGGCGCTCCCCACGGAGATACATTGGGTCAGATGTAGCCTTTCTCCATCATCTCCTTTATTTGTAGCTTGAGCTCAACCAGCTCTGGCGTTCTCATCCTATACGGTGCTCTAGATGCTGGTACAGCTCCTAGTGTGATCTCTATCGAGAAATCAATATCCCTTCTTGGAGGTAGACCTGGTACTTCTCTGGGGAACACGTCCTTGTATTATCTTAATATGGGGTGGTCCTCTAGGTTTGGTTTGTCATCCTCAACGGATTCCAACACCTGCATTGCATATAAGGAACACCCTTTTTTGCAATACTTCTTCATTTGAAGGGCCGATATTTGTGTCACTGAGACAGGCTTCTGAAGTCCCTTGGAGGGTCATCTTTCCCCCTTTCCACCCATGATGAATTGGTAGGCTGGTATGGCCTATGACACCTTTCTTTTTGTCCCAATGGCTAGTTGTACCAACCATGGCTTAACATGTCTGATTGGTTGCATTTTACACTTATCAGTAGTCTGAGGGGCTACATAACTCAAATTAGAACCTGGGTCAATTAAAATAGAAATTGGATGGTTGGTGATCGTACCTTCCAGCTCCACTACTGATGCTTTGTAGTTGGCTTGATTATTGTCTAGGGCTACATAGATTTGTGTCATGCTCCTAGCCACATCATTGATGGTGGTAGCTTCTTGGATATTGTAGACCCCCTTACTGTTTTGTTGTCTGTGTGGGCAGTCCCTCAATCTATGATTTTCTCCATAACCCCAACATTTTAAGGGTTCCTTCTTTAGGTTATCGGTCTTTGTTGGGATTGTCTGAAAAGGTCTATTTCCACTTTGAGAGGGGAAATTTTGTTGATATACACTTCTAGAAGGAAGGCTCCCTTAGAGTCTTTTCCATAGTTCTTAAATCTTGAGGAGTTAAACATTTTATTCTGGAATCCTAAAATACTCTTCCTCTTCCAATCCTCGTGAGGTCTTGTCTTGCTCACAAACTATTCATAACAATACCTCGCCTTTCAAATAGATTCTTCTAAGGTCCTTGGTTCGTCGAACGCAATCCTATCCTGGTAGGTCTGAGGTAAACCACTGATGAACCACTACATTTTTTCTTTTTCATCTTTTATGTAGATTACATACCTCAATAGTTCAAGGAATTTATTGACAAATTCCTCTATGGTGAGCTGACCCAGTCGGAATTCATAGAATTCCTTAGTTTTCCCATCCATGTATTTTTCTGACAGATACTACTTCTTGAAGTATTTCTCAAACTGTTTCCATGATAAGTCCTTCTCATGGGCTCCTTTCACATTCCTAAGGTCTTCCCACCATATAGAACCCTTTCCATTCAGGTTGAAGATGGCTATTCGAGCCTTCAAGTTTTCAGAGTAGTCATGGACTCTAAAATACTTCTTTAAACCAAGTATCCAAGATTTCACCTCTTCTCCCTTCTTAATCTCTCCATCGAAAGAGGGTGGTTTGGATTTCTTGAACTCTTCGGGAGCACAGGTTTTGGAACACTTTCGTTTCTTTCCTTTCCTTTGAGAATGCGAGCTGGCCCTACTATTAGAATACCCTCCAGGGTTGTCATCTTCCTTTCCAAAGGATTCTCCTGATGAGTGTCCCTTTCCTCTAGGTTGGACCTTCTTCGCAGTACTTCTCCTAGTGGGGTCACTTATGGAGTCATGTTTTTGGATCTCAGGTGGACTATGACCTCTCTTCTTGTTTCATCGGTACACATGACTGGTTGTGGGTTCATGTTGCAGTTTCCTCTATATGTTGGATAAGATCTGTAGCAAGACTTTGTTAATTTTTGTTTGTTTCTCTTTCTCCTTTATCAATCTCTCATTGTCAGCCTTGAAACTCTATAACTCACCCCTGAGGCTCCTTACAATTTCAACCATATCTTGAGGGGTTTCCACTGCCCTCCTTTCGTCAGATTCCTCATATCTATTGTGGGAGCCATCCCCCACTTCATGACACATCACCATCCTTTAGTATTGGAGTCTTCCCGTGATTCACTGATTGTTCAAGTGTTTCCAAAAACACTTATTGTTAGCTAACAGTCTATTAGTTCATGAAATTTACATGGTTCAATTTATTAAATGCATAAACATAGTAGAAAGTTTCATTCTTTTCTTTAATAACATTTGTAACTAGACTTCTTAAGAAAGAGATAAGGTAGAGTGTCACTCTTTTGAAAGTACTCCAAATAGAGTTTTTAAATGACTTGTCCATGAGACCAAGTAGGCCAAGTGTTGTAACCATTCTCTGATACCAATTTGTAACACACCCACAACGGGCAAAACAAATTTTTCTTTTGTTTTTCTTAAAGGACAGAAACTCCATTCATGGTTCCTAATTTTGGAAGGTCAGGGGATCAGTCCGACCCCCTGGTCAAGGATTGTTCTTAACTTGTTGAGTTGGAGCATCTTTTCGATTCCCTTTTGGGACCTCTATTTAAACAAATCCACGAGTCCTCTTTATGAAACTCCACCTATGTGACTAAGCGCCAAGTGCGAGCTTAACCTCCACACGACCACGGGTTGTGACCATGCACCTACACAAAATGGTTTCGAGACTTCGCATGTTGGGACTTCGATGTATGGGCCACCCTTTACTCCCCAAGTAGGCCAAGTGTTGTAATCATGCTCTAATACCAATTTGTAACACACCCACAATGGGCAAAACAAATTTTTCTTTTCTTTTTCTTAAAGGATAGAAACTCCATTCATGGTTCCTAATTTTGGAAGGTCAGGGGATCAGTCCGACCCCCTGGTCAAGGATTGTTCTTAACCTTGTTGAGATAGAGTGGCTTTTCGATTCCATTTTTGGACCTCTATTTAAAAAAATCCACGGGTCCTCTTTATGAAACTCTGCCTATGTGACTAAGCACCAAGCGCAAGCTTCACCTCCACGCGACCACGAGTTGTGACCGCGCGCCTACACAAAATGGTTTTGAGACTTCGCATGTTAGGACTTCGACGTATGGGCCACCCTTGACTCCCCAACTCCCAAGTTCTGAAAGGGCCTAACGATCGTTAGCTCCCTCGGCTAACGTGGCCTTTCCCCTGACCATAGGCTTAACCTAAATGGTGCGTCGCATTTTGCAACTTCGGGGATTTTGATGCAAGGCACCCCAACTCCTCCAACTCCCGAGCTCCGAAAGGGGATAACATTCCTTAGCTCCCCCTTTGGCCTCCATCCATGTGACCATTCACTATGACCTAAGGCCTAAATCTAAAGTGCATCGGAATTTCACGTGTCACGAGTTCTCACAACTTCCCTCTTTGACCTTACCCTCCTGTGAGTCAGCGAAATGCTGAGCTCTCACCACTCTCCTTGATGGACGACCACGATCGAATCGTGGTTTCACAAATTGTGAGTTTGAATAGTTATTTTCATTGAACTTCTTTCTCTGTAAGTCAGTGAAATGTTGAGCTCTCACCACATGTCCTCCTTGATGGACGACCATGATCAAATCACAATTTCGCAAATTGCGAGTTTGAATAGTTATGTCCCTTGACCTTATTTCTCTGTGAATCAACGAAATGTTGATCTCGCACCATGTGTCTTCTTGATGGACGACCATGATCAAATCGCGAGTTCAAACAGTTATGTTCCTTGACCTTCTTTCTCTCTAATTCAGCAAAATGTTGAGCTCTCGCCACGTGTCTCCTTGATGGACGACCACGATCAAATCACGATTTCACAATTCGCGAGTTTGAACAGTTATGTTCTTTGACCTTCTTTCTCTGTGAGTCAGTGAAATTTTAATCTCTCGCCATGTGTCCTCCTTGATGGATGGACCCGATGACATCGCAACTTCTTGTTTTGGGAGTTTAGTCACACCAACGTGCGATTCTCCTGATGTGTGAATTTGCTAAGACTAAACTAGTCGAGGCGTTAATGCCTACTCTCCTTCTTCGAATCTAGAGGTCGTGACAGACCTTGGATCCTCCCGAATGGATCTCGTTCGTATGTCTTCAAACGAAATGTCCTTCCCCTTCGATACCTAAATCTCACTAACCCTCTCGAGCTTCACCGGTTATGAAGGACTTAAGAGCGTTACGCTCTTACTCCTAGACTTAACAGATAGAGGGATCTTCGGTGCAACTATTGCTCTCCTTCATTAGGTTTAGGACTTATGTGGTTCTGGGTTTCTTATTACCACACAGAGAGATAACTTGTGCATATATTCCCTACCTTTCCTGAGCTTAACAGACTCTATCCTTGCAGGGATTGCGGGGTTAAATATCCGCATTCAGGGATGTACTCACTCGGCTCTAGGACGGTGATGAAATTCCCTGGGGAAAACGCCTTTAAGTGATTAAACCAGGGTGCATGGAACTCCAAGTGGAATTATAGGTTCTCAAGGAAACAGATGCATATTCATAAATTAATCATTTAATATAGAAAAAGCAACCTTTATAGATAAGTAAATATACGCATGCATCCATTATTTACAATTCAAAAACATAAGGCAAGAAAACACTTATCAGAACCATAGAGTGTGATGTGACTACTGAAAGGGGTGCTCGTTTCCACCCAACTATAGGCTCAGTCACTCTCCATGGATTTATCACTGGCCATCCCTAAGATTAAGCCACGATGCTTTCGAGATTCTATCTCTTACTTCCAGCTCAATGGAAGTTAGGGATGAAGGTTACTCTCCTTCTCCCAATACAGAAAATAGATCAGGACGAAGGTTACTCTCCTTCTCCTGGTTCAATCTCTAATTTTTCCATGATTAGAACTCATTGTCTTTTCTTTCAATCCTTCCTTGGACCCGAGAGCTCTACTCCCGTCTCTACATTCTTTGCAGGTCTCCCCCTATCCACCACCTTCCTTACTTTCCTTCATTGGAAAGATTGTTTATGGCTCGAATCCCCCAGTCTGTGGTTAGGTCCAGAAGCCTTATCGATGGGCAGCCTACCCCATCCCTCATTAACTCTTGAGGAGGCCTTCCCACCTACCAGCCTGACGGGAATTCATTCGTAGTTAGAGGGTTGTTTTGATCTGAGAGAATTAATTCCAGCATGGTACTAGTTCGATGGAGGTTAACGCAACCTTTACGGGTTCCCTCCACCACCTATTCATTAGCCATCGTGGTCTCTCTCTTAGCACATCCCCTCTTTCAAAAGTCATGCAATACGTAACATTTTCTATTAAAATAATCAGAATTTACATCCATCGACCTTCTACACAAGGTCCATCAAATCAAACATTCACACTTTTAAGTTTTCCATAGTTCCTCGGCCCATATAGTTATATTTACAGACTGGGGGAAACAGGGTTTTACAGTGTTTCACTAGGTCTTCTTGAATAACCCCTTTGTGTATGACTCTCAAAGTTGTTATTGTTCCTGTTGTTAGCTCTGCAATTCACAACTTTATGTCCACAATTATTACATGCATAACATAAACCAAAAAATATAGTTTGATACCTAGGAGTTGAAGATATTCTGAAAGGAGGTGCTCTTATGAATCCTTCTTCTTCTTGAGGCCTATCTATCTATTGTTGATCATGAAATCTGACTCTTCTCAGTGGAGGAGTATCCCTGTAATCTTCGTTGTATATCCTTCTATCCCCTTTGATTGTTTCTGCATAGATTTTTGGATATGTTTCTTTCTTTGTTGCTTTGGAGCTTGATCCCTTTTATGCCTGATTGTATCCAAGTTCGGTCTTGTCAAGATGAGATTTTTTACTGCTGATAATGTCATCCAAAAATTTTGAGCTATTCTACATATTTTTCTTTTGAATATCCTTTCTTAGTGTGACAATCTCTGCTTCCAAGTTTCCGATGATTCTGTCCTTTTCTTCTAGCTTTTCTTTGAGTGTTGCTTCAATTATTTTATCTTCTTCTATTTGAACCTTCAATTTTGTGATCATTTGTTCTAGTTCTCGAGTGTCATTTTTCTTGTCTAGTTATGCTTGTAGTCTCTTGTTTTTCTTCTTTTCTCTTCTGATAACTTCTATGGCACACATTAATTATTCTTGATAGTCAACTTCTTCCTCTTCAATTTCTTCTTCGAATTCTTCATATTCTTCTTTGGATTCTTCATATTCTTCTTCAGAGTCTTCTTTGTCAGAGTTTTTTACTGCCATGAATAGAACTCTTCCTGTCTCATTGTCACTGACTTCATCTTCATCTGATGATGAGATGTCTTCTTTCGTGCATAAGCTTTTCTTGAAAACTTTCTTTGTAGTTCTTTTGCCTTTATATGTGTGTTTTCCTTTTGAGTAACCTTCATCATTTATTTTTATATTATGAGGACATTTGTTAGAAAAATGACCAATATCATCATAATTAAAACAAATTAAAGGAAGCTTACCTCTATACCCACCATTTGTTCCCTTGTTTAGTCTTTTGACGAAGTTGGCCACTTCTTCATCATCTTCCAAGACGTCATTTCTATTGCTATATTTTTCTTGTTCCTTTTTCTTTTGCTTTGATCTTTTGGATGCTTTGAAGGCTGCTTCTTTTACATATGGATTTTCCTATTCAATTCTCTTTTCATATGCTGTGAAAATTCCATGCAGTAAGTCCATGCTTATTGAGTTTAGATCCGATCTTTCTTCTAGTGTTGATATCTTAGGGTTAAATATCATAGGAAGAGACCTTAGTACCTTTTGAACAATTACAGATTCTTCGATTTCTTCTCCCAATCCTATGTTTGTGTTCATTGTTTCATCGACTCGTAAGAAGTAGGCTGCAATATTCTCATCTTCCTTCATTTTTAGTTATTCGAACTGACCTCTGTAAGTTTGAAGCTTTGTTGCTTTGACTTTTGTATCTCCTTCATAAATATTTTGAAGCTTGTCCCAAATCTCTTTAGTGGATTTACAATATGCAACTTTGGTGAATACCATATAACTAAGACCATTCAAAAGTGCATTTTTGGCTTTGGAATTATCTCACCGAGTTTCACTGCTTTGTCATTTGTTGGTGGAACTGTTGGTGTTGTGTATCCATCTACAATTGATTGCCAAACTTGAATCCCTGTGCCTGTATATATGTATTCATCCTTATGCTCCAAAAAACATATTTTTGTCCATCAAACTGTGGTATTCCATTTTTATACAAGTTGGTACTCTCCATGATCTACCTTTTAGTGGTTAAACTGATTTCTGAAGGAACCTGATCTGATACTAATTGTTGGATTACTGAGGAGGGGGTGAATTAGTAATCGCGTAATTATAATCCTTTTTCTTCAAATAATCCAAGTGTTATATCAATGTAGAATTATTATCCAATAATGAGCAATAATAAATCAACAATCACACACATACACAGTACACCAGTGTTTTACATGGAAACCCAAATCGAGAGAAAACCATAGAATTTTTTTTTCTTATATGTCTTGAAGAATTACATTCATTCGAAGCACCAACTTCCTTTGTTTTCCAGCTGCAACTAGAAGGAGGCTCCAACCCCCTATTTTCTCTGGCTACAACCTAAGGGAAGCTCCAACTCCCCAATTCTCTGGCTACAACCAAAAGGAGGCTACAACCCCCTATGTTCTTTGGCTACAATTGGAAGGTGGCTATAACCACCTGTCCTTACCCCGTCCAACCGCCTTGAAGTAGAAGTAGAATGATGGAACCACTCTCACACTATCAATGTGAGATATATCACTTTAACCTGTACCAATAAACCTAAACCATCCATAAACCATGCATCAACCTGCACCTCAACCTGTAATCAATCTGTACCATAAACAAGTCCATCAACCATGCACCAACCTGTACCAAACAATCTGTAATCAACCTATACCATAAACAAGTGAAACCAACCATGTACCAAGTATGTACCAATCATGTGTCAACTACTCATCAACTATGACTCATCAGTATGTACCAACATCATCAACTATACACCTCATGTATGTGCCAACTCATCAACTACTTGTCTCAACCATGTACCCAACTTGTACCTCAACCAAAATCCCTAATCAATTTCCATCATACAAATATGATTTATAACTCTATAATAGACCTAGTGTATATGATCACATACCTGCAATCCTTTCTTAACTTTAAACAATAAGAGATTAGCATTTACATCAAACTTTTCTTTAGTCTTGCATGACTAGTTTTGGATTAGTCAACAACCCTAACTTGAAATAATCATAACTTTGTACTTGTAATGAATAAAGATATGAAACTGATATACAATGTTCTTCAGTTTGTTTTATGCAATTCCTCCATGTGTCACTACTTGGAACCTCTCAGAAAAGTAGTTATAGCAAAAATGGCATACCTTGTTGAATTTTGTCTTATTCTAGAGAGCGACCTTGTAGAGCGTGCCCCACATGGAATATTTGTTGAATCAATATGAAACTGTTACAAAACATACTAAATAATAGAATATAACCAAAACATTTAGTATTACTAAATTTGGATCTTTTATGAATAATTTATGATGCTTGTACCCAAAACACATGTTTTTGACTAGTTTCAAGACTAGCCACAAACCCTATTTTCCACGGAGTGTAACTCCAAAAATAAAAAGACCCACAAGCTGAATTTTTTACCAAAAATTATTGGATATGTTTCCTCAATGGCATAGAAATTTCATGGTCTGAATCATTCTAGAAAAAAAATTATTACGAAAATGGTGAGATGACTTGTAAATAACATACCTTAGAAAGCATCATCAAAAGAATTTATCCTTCCTTGAATTTCAGCCTTCTTTTCTTCACCTTCCCTCAGAAATTTGGATTATATATCCTTTGGTTACCTCAGACACCTATAGGTATTCAATATGCTCAAGTGTGCCTAAAATGAGAGATCCTTGCCTCTTATTTATACTCTCCAAGTAGCTTCCTAAAAAACATCTTCTAGGTCACTTTGCCCACTTTCCTTATTTTAGGGTTAACCCACTTCTAATTTATCCATTAAATTTATTATTTAAATAATTTATTTTGTATTCACTTTGAATTATAGTACACTCATCAATTCACTTTATTATTTACCTTCTAAAATATCTTAAACCACTTTGACAACTTTGACTTTTTGGGGCTTCTAGATGACATAAGAGGGTCCTCCAACTTCGTAAGGCCATAACTCTCAAACTGTGAGGAGTTATGTGGCGTTCCACATACCACCAGAAATGGAATGACATGTACCATCCATATAGAATAGTATTAACTGAAAATATATCAAAACTCATACCATTATCCATCAAACAAACTTGGGTCCATTACCCAAACCTCGGTTCTCCAACTTCTCATGGCCATAACTCTCTAACTGTGAGGATTTATGTGACATTCCACATACCACCAGAAATGGAATGACAAGAACTATCCATATATGATAGTTTCACTGACAAATTCATTGACCTTCATCTCATTATTCCACAAATAATCATGGGTTCTCTAACCATACTTCTAGGATAACTCAATCCGCAAAACGTCTTCCCGTGAGGGCTTTCACCATAAGGGGACCACTTTGGAGTTCATCCATTTATACTTATTATCAACCATGAAAAGACAATAAAGAGTCATCTTTACATCAAACAATCTTGGGTCCATTACCCAACCTTTGTGCTACGGGGCTTTCTTCAAGGGTTGACATCAATGATAACCAATTTTAATCAACATCATTTCCTTGCAAGTGGTAGGTTGCAATTCTAGCTTCTATCTGTGAGGGGTATTCATGAAATTGGAAATATTTTTTCATTTCCAACAGCCAGGCCTCAGCCTCTTCTCACTTCCTATGCTCACCATTGAAATTTGGTGGCTTGATTTTCCATAGCTCACCTTACAATATATCTTCCTCATTCCTTCTCCTTTTCCCTCGGATAGGAGACACACTTAGGCTACTCCCTGGCCCTGAACTTGCATGAGTTCTTCTGGTGGATTTCCTTGGAGAATGATGGTTCCCACTCATGCTTATTGATTGTATGTCATTCCCATGATCATCCTCTTTTCTTTGGGATCTAGATGTTGACAATTGTCTAACACTGGCTCTTTTCTTAGTGACAGAGTCCTTGTTGACTTGCTTGTGCAACATATTCAAGCTCTAAAGTATCTCTTCATGAGCCTTCATAATCCTTTCATTATCATCTATGTATCTTTGCATTTCCCTATGTAGGCTTCTCATAGTTACGGTCTCTCGCCTGCCTCTTCTACCATTTAACTCTATCTCTGCATTTCCCATGTTGATATGCATGCCTCTGATATCTTCCTCGTGGTTGTAATATCCCTGAGCATTTTCCATGACTCCAGTCCTCATATAAGAACCAAAGTTGTTTTCCTGTACTTCTAATTCTGCAAGAAATGTGCATGTAATAATTATTTTTAGAACATGAATAACATAAAACATTCACACATTAGAATGCAGGTTATTTTTTATCCCAATTTATGAAGGGTACAATGCACCAAATCAAAATATGATTCCTTGGATGCATTCCTCTCTGAAATAGATTTCCAATGACTGTACTCATGCCTCGACAACATCCACATGTTGCAATTTCCACCCTTTTAATATTACATAAATCTATTTACTAATTTATGAGAAAAAAATTTGTCCAATTCAAGTTTATGGGTTGATAGATGTCTTCTACTCCTCAATAAATTTCCAGCGACTACTCGTTTGCTCAAATTCGAGCTCCGAGATGAAAGTTATGGTCCAGATAAGTTTAGGTTGTTTTACCCAATTTACTCTTGTATGTTACAAGTGACTTCTTTTTCTTCCTACACATTTTACATACCCAGATACTAAATATGGCTCCATGGTTGTCTTCTATGGATCGTAATATTTTCGTAGATCGCTCTTGTGCCCTAAACAGACTTATGAGCAAGGAGTTATGCCCTCTGCATGTAATCTGGTTCCAAACTTGTACCCTTAATGTTTTGGTTGTAACTTTCTCATACGAGCTCTGTTTTGCAAACAATTTAGCTCATTGGAAAAGTCTCCTCGAGCTCTTTTATTCGAGCTAAAAATTCTAAGTGTACCTTGATATGATTTGTTAATGTGGGTTTTGATTGGATAAAAACGTCATTTAGGCCCTCAAAAATGCCTTGCAAGTTAACGACCTTCAAAAACCACAAAATTTCACATAAAATTGATTGTTTTATTGTGTTAACAACCCTTAAATATGAGCTGTTGATCTCAAAATCAAGTGTAATATAAGTCGTTGATATAAACTACATTAGAAATTAATCAATCAACACTTTCCTTTGAATGTGCACACCACTTTTCTTAAATTTTCGACCCAATCGTCAGCCCATTCCCTTGATAATCGGTTTGCAACACACCGCTAAACCAACCGACCTGACCATCGGTCATCGATGATTTTCATTTGGTGAATGAACTCCTCATCAATTTAGACGATGCCAACCATCGACCCATCGACCATCAGTCATTCTTGTTGGTTGATGAAACACTTCTCTAGTTTGGTCAACCTGGCCATTGGTCCTCGACCATCCCTACTAGCTAACGTTGAACCTACTAATGTGGATGATGATGATATGTGGCATGACATATCATCTTGATGTATCAACTTAGCTAACATGGCACAACGTGTGAATGCTGATGTGGCATGAAACGTGGATATTGACGTGGCATGACACATCATCACCCTCTTTCCTTCATCGACCATCGACCATTTCTCTTATACGCCCCAAACATCTCACTGAATTGGTCGACGCCTGACCATCGGCCCATCGACCATTGGAAAAAAAAAACACTTCATGGATTTGGTTGATGCCCAACCATCATCCCATCCGTGAATTCTCTTGTTCAATAAAAAACACTTCGCCAAGTCAGCCAATGTTTGACCATCGACCATTAGCGATTTTTGTTGGCGACTAAAACACTTCATCAAATCTAGATGACCCTCAACCATCGTCCATTGACCATTGACAATTTTCCTTGGCCAACTTCAACACTTAAAAAAATTTCGATAAAACCCAGGTGAATCTCGGTCATCAATCTTCGAGCCAAGATGATCTTGATCGTCGATCGAATCCAACTCCCAAATGACTGAAACTAATCTAGATCGTCAATCTACTTCAACTTCCCAACCATCGAAATTGAATCCCAACCATTGATTTTCTCAACCTTCAAAATTGTTGAAGCATTATGAATTTTTAAATTTATCAAAGAGAATTTGGACCGTCAATCTCGAGATCAAACACGATATCGATCACCGATTCCTATACTTCTACCTAGCGATAGAGGTGACCATTAAAACATGAATTTTGACATTTCCAATTTGAATTCCACTTTGCAACTTGTAGAGTTACTTCATTAAATTTATTAAACATATCTAAGTCACTCAAACTCGAATTTTACTCATGAATTTATGAATTTCTCTCTGATTTTCTCTAATTTTCCCCAAATCTGTCACAGACAAGTCTGCAACAAAAAAATTTCGCAATTTGTATCCATCATGGCCCATACAAGCCTATGTTTGAACGAGACACTCTGATACCATAATGTAACATCCCTCATCCCAACTGAGGAACATTATGGTGCAGGATGCTCTTAAAATTAAAATTTATGCCATCTAAATAAATTCTCATAGCTTCTAGCTACGATTTTCATACATATTTAACTATTGTCTATTACCATAAATTATATGCATCTATAACATGCTAAATTAGACATGAAATGAAGCTAATAAACCAACATAGCAACATAAAAAAAAAATCTCAATTACACATAGTTCATGTACAACAATTTAACTCATAAACACAACACATATGCAGAGAAAAACACTTATCTTTAATAATTAGTTGTGAAACCGACTACTTGGGATGGACGTTCCACCAAAACATAGACTAATTGTTCCAAATCTCAACATGGAGTCACCCCCAAGCTGAGGCTAGCAATCCACAAAAGAGGGTGGTCTCTCACTGTCCACTCATAGCTCAGAGATCCCACAACCCCTGGTATTCTCCTACAACCATCCTGATTTTCCACCAGCTCTCTTCCTCTTGACCTGTCCAACCCAAGGACTGTACCCCTTCATTGATCTCAGTCCCTGGGGCATCCCATTAGTTTATCAATGTCTCTTTGGAACAGGTAGCTAGGAATCTCTCAGCATGGAACTCGAGGGAACTCACTGCTAGGAAAAACTACTAGCAAACACTTGTTGTTTTAGTGAAACTCACTCATGATTCCACTCTTCAGGTCTAACGACCTGGCTCTTCAATATTCAGCTCCAAAACACTCCATATACGCTCTATCATATTCTATAATTAGCTCTCCATGGATGTTCTAGCTCCAAGCTCTCTTTTCTTCTCTCTCCCTCCCCTTCATGCACAAAAATTGATTGTGTAAAATGGTTGTAGCTTCCCATGTGAAGTTTCCTCTCTTTCGCTTACTTTCTTGACTCACACACTTCCCCAAGTTGATTGTACTCAACCCCCTTGCTCCCAATAGCCATGGAATGTGACTTTTGACACCCACCCTCTTACATTCATTTAATGATTGGCTTTGGGAACACTCAATCAAGAACTAGAGTTTAATTCATAGTCAAAACAAAATTTAGGAATATGGGTGAATTATTAAACATGGGTAATTCCCCCCTTGGACCCCTCTTAGGCATTCTCTTAGACCCTGCCCTCTCTTGTGGATTAATTCATCCCCATCTCTATCCATGTCCCCTTGGTAGATGACATCACATTTTATTATTAAAACATAGAATACAATATGCATATTACATCGCTTTGGCCCTAGCCACACATTGCATCTACATAAGTATTAATTAAATTGGGGATTATAGTGGAGACATTACAGCTTATGGTTTTCAATGGTCTTAATGTTTCATCTTTTCCCCATAATGGATCATGCTCTATATCCAACACTGCATATAGGTTTAAATCCCATCAATCTCTTTCGACAATCGAGAGAAAAACCTACGCTTCCAAGTTCTTCGAGTAATTCTTCCTTGTCAATCACACCAACACCAATGGTTTTTTCCATGGTGTCTTTCCCTTCCTCTTCAAATATATACAACATGTAATCATCTTGGAAAAGGGGAGCAAGATATATGTCGTCCTGCCAGATAAATCCATCATCACTACTATGATGTGAATCTAAAATAAAGCTAGAATGATTGTGTTAGCGTCGGAAGTCACTCCTGGATTGCAGCAGGAGCAGAGCCCAACACCCATTAGTTTAATGTCATGATTTGTTTATAAAGGGATGACCAAATGGAAGCAAACTCAAAACAATATCGTCTCAACTCTGAAACTAGGCCAGGCATGCATGGGTAAGTGAGGTCTTAGATAAACTTCAAATAGTGAGTTGTAATAAAGGTGAGCGGGGGGGAGACTTGTATGAGAGGAGTGCAAGGGTTTGTCGTAAACATCAGGTTTCTAACAGACTGGGGAAGAAAGCATCCAAACGCAAGATCCTCTTACATTCAAACACAGAAAGCCAGAGAATACAACAATGCAATGATAAATCCTTTATCATGTCATAACTGCAACAATTCGCACGAATCAGTCGTTCACGAACTCTCTCAGCATAAGATGAAAACTTAGACAGAATAGGAAATTGTTTGTCATAAAACAAGAAATATCATATACAGATGCACAGCTAGAGAACTAGACTAGTTGTTAAAACTTTACAGTCGGGAGCTTCGCTCTACCATCGATCCCTACACAAATGGAAAAAACGCCTACATATACTCAAAACAACAACAACAACAAAATCAAGACGTTGCATTAAAAACTTTGCGTTTGCATGGCTTCTGACAATCTGCACCTGCAATCTCTGAATTATCGTGCACCTATGGCAGACGCAATCGAACTCCTGATAGTTCCGTGGGAAAATCTACGTGCCTTTAATTCGTCGCCGGAATTTCCCATTATGGCAGAGGCGATGTCTAACCACCACCAACTACCTCAATAACTGCTTCATTGGGATTGAGAATGGCCTGGCCGACTCAGCACCTTTGGGACGTGGAAGGCTACTTGCAATGCCACAAAGATTAACTGAACGTATTGAAGAACATGCGTGGAGGCCAGCGCGAAGGATGGGGCGCATAATAGGAGTGGTGGTGCCAAAACTGTCAGGGTGAGATAAGAAGTGATGAGGTGTGAGAGAGGCGGTAAGGGGAAAGCACATGGCGGAAGGAAATAAGCGGAGGGGGGAGGAGATGAGATATGATGGGCACATTTCAATGAGAGGCTGACGTGGAAGGGAGCGGGACACATGGCAGGTAGTGAATGGATGATGAGATGGGGACGGGACGACACGGACCAAAAGAGGGGAGATGGACAGATGTCGTGGAGAGAGGGGATCACATGGCAATAGGGGCGAGGCGGCTCTGGAGGATGACATGACGGGGATAAGGGCCCACGTCGATTAAAAATAAATCGGCTGAGAAGGGTGGGATCACCTGAGCGTCGTTGATCCAGGCGCTTTGATCTCGGTCGTTGGGAACATGCGCGTCCGATTCTGAACCCCCCCCCCCCCCCTAAAGGTAGAAAGGTGGGGGGGGGGTCCGGAATCCTATGTGCGTCGTTGATCCAAGCGCGTGAATCTCTGTCGTCCAAATTTTCTTGTTGCTTAATCACAGGTGCACTTTGCATCCGAACTTAGGGCAAGTGGGTTTTTAACCCATTCCTTCGCTTTTTACCCCCCCTTTACAAGAAATGTCACTAACATTAGGCTCCATGGGGGATAGAGTCATCCCTATGATGCTCTAAGGACTCTTTTTGCAAATTTAGTGCCTTGCTATTGAGCTAAGGAGTCATTTATTAAGCTGAAAACAAAAACAATATTTACAAAAACCAAAAGAGCCGACTGTGGTTCACAAAAAACATTTTTTCAAGAAATGCCCATTTACTGGGCCATTAAAAACTTCTTTGCCTTCCAAATCCTACAACATGTAAGTGTTGTTTGAAAATAATTTAGAGATCTTGAAAGGCCCAAACCAGAGGGCATCAAACTTCATGTGCTTGCCCTTTTCCTGCCTGGGTGCATCCCATTTGAGCAGCAGATCACCCGGCTCGAAATCTTTTTTTCTGCTCTTCCTGTCAAAAGCCTACTTGATCTCCTGATAGTGATTATAGGCCTTGTCCATGACCCGCTCTCTGATCTGCTGCACTTCCACCATCTGATGAATCCTTCTGACCATATGGTTAGGCTCTCCTTCAAGTTCCTGGATGAATTTCTCCACAGATAAGGCAAGCTGGGTAGGGAAAACAGCCTCTATTCCTTAAACAAGTTGGAAAGGTGAGATGGCTAGGGATTCTTTTGTTGTCACTCGGTCAACCCATAGAGAAAATTTGAGTTTTGAGTCCCATGCCCTTTTATTGTCTTCCAGTAGCTTCTTGATGATCTTGATCAGACTTTTATTGGAGGATTCTGCCAGTCCATTTCCTTGAGGATAATAGGGAGTAGACTGAATCAGTGAAATCTCAAACTGTTCACAGAACTTAACCAGAGGCTTGGACCTGAAGGGGGCGACGTTGTCAGTGACAATTCTGTTGGGGAAACCAAATATAGCTAAGATGTCCTCCAGGAAGCTGATAATTACTTTGTGAGAAGTGCTCCTGGTGGGGACAGCCTCTATACACTTGGTGAAATAATCTATCGCAGTGAGGATCCATCTGTGCTCGCCACTTGAGGGAGGATGAATCTCTCCAATGAAGTCCAATCCCCACTGTTGAAAGGGTGGTGAGACCACTACAGGCTTTAATGGCAAAGATTTGAGTTGTTGCTTTCCTGAGAACTTCTGGCATTTGATGCAAGCTCTGATTTCTCTGCAGACATCAGGGAATAAAGTGGGCCGTTAATACCCAGCCCGGAGGATCTTGTGAGTTGTGGTCTTCCAGGAATGATGACCTCTGCAAAGACCGCTATGGAAATCAATCATAACTTTCTGGGATTCTTGCGGGCTTAGGCATCTTAAAAATACCCCCAGAGGGTCCTTCCAGTACAAGGCTTGGTCAATGAGGCAATATCTGACTGCTTTGAGCTTTAAAGCTCTAGCCTTACTTTTACCCAATCCATCAGGAGGCTTTAATTATTGCAGAAAGTACAAGATATCCTTGTACCAAGAGCATGTTGCTAGGGATATGGCACTCTGAGAATTCTTACTAGATGATTCGGCTTGCTCATTGATGAAGCTAATCCCCAAGGCTTTGCAATTGGATTTGGCCAGCAACTTGGCTAAACCATGCCCCTTTATCAACTTGGTGGGCTTAATCTCTAGATCGAATTCTAAGATCTTGGTGATCCACTTGCCTTTTCTTCCATCTATGTCAGGCTATATGAGAATGTCCTTTACAAAGGCCGAAGGAACATATGCAGTGATCCTCGAGTGCAAGACATAGACTCTGAAAGATTTGAGAGCTTTCACCAAGGCATAGGCCTGCTTCTCCATGATCTCGTACTGGAGTTCTGCATCTCTCAATGCCTTGTTGTAGAAGGCAATAGGTTGCTCTCGCCCTTGATCATTTTTCTGCAACAAGACTGCTGCTACTGTATCACAAGAAGCAAAAGAAAAAATCAGAAAATCTTTGGAATAATCAGGACTGATTAGCACAGGTGTCTCAGTCAATGCCTTATTTATTTGGACAAAAGATTCCCTGGGTTCAGTGGTCCATTTTACTTCATTTCACTTCCTAAGCATGATTGTGATGTGTTTCACCAGTTCAGCAAAATTTGAGACGAATCTCCTCAGAAAATTTATCTTCCCCAAAAAGGCATGAACTTCCTTCTTAGATCTGGGAAGTGACAGGGTCTGAATTGCCTCTACCCTACTAGGATCAATTTTCACTCCCTCTGATGATACTATATGACCTAATAGCTTTCCCTCCTTCACATTGAATAAATATTTTTTGGGGTTTATAGATAGGCCAAATCTCCGACACTTCAGGAAAACTCTCTTCAAGTGGCAGCAGTGCTCCTTGTCTGTCCTGGAGAAGACCGTGATGTCATCCAAATAAATTACCACAAACTAGTTCTTCTCTCCGATGAATGTTATGTCCATGGCTCGCTGAAATGTTGCTTCTGCATTCATCAATACAAAAGTCATTTTAGCATACATGAATGTTCCCCAAGGAGTGGTGAATGTCGTTTTTTCTCTGTCCTTAGGCATGACTGATATCTGATTGTAACCAGAGAAACCATCAATCATGGATATTCTAGATGCACCAGTGACCTTCTGCAATATGTGTTCAATGTTGGGCAGGGGATAATTGTCTTTCCTTAAGCTCCTGTTCAAGTTCCTGAAATCAACACAGAGTCTGATTTCCCCACTTTTCTTTCGTACCGAAACCAAATTGGCCACCCAATCGAAATATCTCAAGGGGACAATGATTTGGGCACCTAGCAATTTCTTCACTTCTTTCTCCATGACAGGTAGCAACATGGGATTTATCTGTCTCAGCTTCTTCTTAAATGGCTTAGCCTTTTCCTTCAATGGGATCTTGTGTTCAATGACGGATGTGTCATATGTCTTGAGGTCTTCGTAGGTCCATGCAAACACATTAGCAAACTCTCTCAGCAACTCAGTATATTCATCCCTTTGTTCCTCAGTCAAACTCCTTGACAACTTGACAAACTTAGGCTCCTCTGGGGTGCCAATGTTGCACTTAGTTGTGTCAGCATCATCACCTGAAACTCTGCCTTTTACTGCCACATCATTCCCGTCGAACAATCTTTCTAACGGGACTAGTCCCCTCGGAATGTAATTGCTCGGTAGTTGAATAATCTGGTGGTCAGCGATTTTATTTAAAAACACCTTAGGGTGAGGGTCACCTTCCGTGTTAGGATCCTCATCAATGTGAAATGCAGAAAATTCATCAAAAGATTGGAGAAATTTTTTGATTTCCAGATCATCTTCAAATACCTTCCAATGCTTGACATTGTCCAGCACAGAAGGTCTATATTTTATTTCAAAATCAGATTTGACCATAGGCGGTAGAGGAACTTCGAGCAAACTAGCTGAGACAACTAAAGAATCGACTGAAGCATTTTCCTCCCTTGGAATGAAAGAAATGTTAAAAGCCAAGAAGAAATTATCAACTAGGTCCCATTCCTCATTTCTGTAATTTCTGAGTCGGGGATTAATAGCACGATAGGCATTTCTGACCTGCTGGATAATCAACTCGACATCTCCAAATATTGCTATCTCTTTAATTCCCATTTCCTTTGCAGCCCTCATACCCAAAACAAGAGCTTCATACTCTGCCACATTGTTGGTGGTGTCAAATTCCAGCTTATAAGACAAGGATGTGGTCTCCTGAGACGGCAACACAAAAAACACTGCAGCACCAACGCCTTCCTTGGAACAGGCTCCATCAAAAAACATTTTCCAGACGGGAGTGATGGAGGGAGGGAACTCAAGAGGTGTGGTGGGTTGTTTTCTGAGCTTAAGAGGAGGCTCGGGAGCATGAGTGAGTTGCAGTAGACTGGAACCTAAATCAGTGTCCAAGGCAAAAATGGGATGATTGGTGGGATTGGCTTCATCGCTGATTATATAGGCCAGTTGGGCTTCTCTGTATAACCTCCTATGTTCTCCCCCGAACACTGGGATAGTAGCGTAGGTCAGGTCCATATGCAAAGTTCCCCAAAGTATTTTTATCCAAGATCTTGATAATAGCATACTGAACTTGGGGGGGACATCAACCACTACAATATCCATGACCACACTTTTCATGGGCAACTGAAACAAGGTCACGACCAGGTCTTTGATAACCCCTAGACATTGAACTTTCCTGGAGTCAAAGGAATAGAGGTCATGATAGGTTCGGGTGACTTCTAGTCCTAACTCTTCCATGACAGTTTTGGGCATGAGGTTGTGAGAAGCCCCTGAATCCATGAGGCAATTATGCAACACTTTCTCATGTATGTTCAAGGAGGTGTAGAAGGGAGGGGATGAATCATCTTTGTCCTCTACCATAGGACCTAGAATAACTGCAGGTTTTTCGTCTTGCAAATTGATGGAGTCTGTGGGAAGGCATGAGGTCTCAGACTGTAACAGCTCAGAGAAGTGTTTCTTGAACCCTTCATGTTTAATCAATTCGATCAGAGGCATAGGGATTATGATCTTTTGAACTTTATGCTCAAAACTAAAAGAAGATGTAAGCTTAGGGATTTCTCTTATTTCGGGAACATGACTCTGAATAATGGGAGAGAGGGGTCGGGTCTTCTTACCTCTATGATTGTCTGCTACTTCATTGGCAGGCCTCTCTGTTCTAGTGGACTGCTCAGGAACATCAGGTGCTACTGTTTTCTTCTTAGACCTCAAATCATACCTGCCTCGGATGCCACTAGCCTTGTCTCCCTTGCTCAACTCATTTAGTTGACTGTCCATGAGAGACTCCTCGTATGTTGATTGAGTGAGATGAGGAAAAGGAGGAGTATCTCCGAAGCAATGGATTTCAGGCTCAAGTTCGTCTGTTTCCCCTTCTTCATCTTTGGCCACAAAATTGTTCTGAAAAGGGGCCTGAATTCTCTCGTCTTCTCTGTCTCTTCCCCTCTCTCTGTGCATAGTCGGGGGAGCGATATTGGTTGGCTTCCTGAAACCCCCTTTGATTTCAGCGCCCTGAGGGCCCTTGTACATTTGCTTCCTTTCCACCTTCAGTCTTTCCATCTCTTCAGACAGAAACTTCATCATCTTGGTCAATTCATCCACTTGAGGGTGGGGCACCGATGGGCCAGAAGTCGAGGCTTCGGATTTTTCCTTTCTTCTGTCTGCGTCAGCCTTGTTCCTCAGTCTGTCAGCGGCTAATATGTTGGATTCCACTTCTATGGCCGCATATTGCATTTGATCTAAGGAGGTGGCTCTTCTTTCTCTTAACGGAAGACAGAAATCAGGGCCAAACGCACTGGCATAAGAAATCTTGGTTGAGGCTTCTGAAGGCTTTATTTCAGCAGGGATTTTGTTATACATCTTATTGAATCTTTTGGAGAAGTCGGAGACAGACTCTCCATCCATATTCTTCAAAGAACCGAACTCTGTCATGTAATACATGAAGTCCTTCCTATCTCCCCACTGCCTCAGGAAAAAACTATCCAGAGCTTCGATTCCAGCAATAGATCCTAGGGCCAATCCTCTAAACCATTTCCTCACCTCGCCATCCAGGCTCTGGACGAAGACTCTCATCCAGACATCTTCAAATTCAATATTCAGGTTGTCTGCATAACTGTAGAAAGCAGCCAGATGCTCTTTTGCAGTTATGTCCCCTTCCTCGGTGAACTTGGGCATATACTTCAAGTAGTCTCTAGCAGGGAGAGGATTCATAGGATGGGGTAGGATTAAGGGAGCACATCTAGCAGTGACTATGGCGTCCATTCTATTTAGAGGGGGATTAACACCAGCCATAGGAATATTAGGTGGAGGAGAACTGGGAGGAGAAGGAGTTTGTGAAGGGGCTACTGGAAGTGAGTCTCGGAGTGGAGTGGGAAACAAGAGAGGATTTAAGGAGAAGGCTAACGAGCTCAAGTCAACAGGTGCTCCTCTTTGTGCAGGAATGGGGGAATCTTCTGTAGTCCCAGGTCTTCGCCGAGGAAAAGCTTCAGAGGAGAGGGGAGTGACAAGGATTTATCCCTCCAATCCTAGACCAGGAGGGGAAAACTCAGCAGGAACACTCCCAAAATTGAGGAAACGGGAAACCTCTGAAGGAGGTCTATCAAGAAACTGAGAGGAGAAAATGGAGTTCTTATAGAAGGAGATGGCAGATTACCTGGTTCAGTGGTGAAGCCTTCTCCTTGAGAGGGCTTCCCTTTTCTGATAATCACCTCCGGATTTTCTTCAGGATGGCCAGAGGTAGCTGTGGATGGGACAGCGTGTGTCTACCGCTGAAAGCCACAATTAATACGGCAAGTTTGCCCTAGTGGGGTCGTCACAATGGAGTCGCCAGGTGCACAACAACAATCTGATAATTTTGATATCTGATGCACCTTCAAAATCAGTTAATCGTTGTCGTTCAATCCCGGGGAAAATATTCAACTTCATCCCCGACAACGGTGCCAGAAATGTTAGCGTCGGAAGTCACTCCTGGATTGCAGCAGGAGCAGAGCCCAACACCCATCATTTTAATGTCACGATTTGTTTATAAAGGGATGATCAAATGGAAGCAAACTCAAAACAATATCGTCTCAACTCTGAAACTAGGCCATGCATGCATGGGTAAGTGAGGTCTTAGATAAACTTCAAACAGTGAGTTGTAATAAGGGTGAGCGGGGGGGAGACTTGTATGAGAGGAGTGCAAGGGTTTGTCATAAACATCAGGTTTCTAACAGACTGGGGAAGAAAGCATCCAAATGCAAGATCCTCTTACATTCAAACACAGAAAGCCAGAGAATACAACAATGCAATGATAAATCCTTTATCATGTCATAACTGGAACAATTCGCACGAATCAGTCGTTCACGAACTCTCTCAGCATAAGATGAAAACTTAGACAGAATAGGAAACTGTTTGTCATAAAACAAGAAATCTCATATACAGATGCACAGCCAAAGAACTAGACTGGTTGTTAAAACTTTACAGTCGGGAGCTTCGCTCTACCATCGATCCCTACACAAATGGCGAAAAAGCCTACATATACTCAAAACAACAACAGCAACAAAATCGAGATGTTGCATTAAAAACTTTGCGTCTGCATGGCTTCTGACAATCTGCACCTGCAGTCTCTGAATGATCGTGCACCTATGGCAGACACAATCGAACTCCTGACAGTTTCGTGGGAAAATCGGCGTGCCTTTAATTCGCCGCCGGACTTTCCCATTATGGCGGAGGCGATGTCTAACCACCACCAACTACCTCAATAATTGCTTCATTGGGATTGAGAATGGCCTGGCCGACTCAACACCTTTGGGACGTGGAAGGCTACTCGCACTGCCACCTAGATTAACTGAATGTCCTGAAGAACATGCGTGGAGGCCAACACGAAGGATGGGGCGCATAATAGGAGTGGTGGCACCAAAACCATGAGGGTGAGATAAGAAGCGATGAGGTGTGAGAGGGGCGGTATGGGGAAAGCACATGGCGGAAGGCAATAAGCGGAGGGGGGAGGAGATGAGATATGATGGGCACGTTTCAATGAGAGGCTGACGTGGAAGGGAGCGGGACACACGGCAGGTACTGAATGGATGATGAGATGGGGACGGGACGACACGGACCAAAAGAGGGGAGATGGACAGATGTCATGGAGAGAGGGGATCACATGGAAACAGGGGAGAGGCAGCTCGGGAGGATGACATGACAGGAAGAAGGGCCCACGTCGATTAAAAATAGAGCGGCTGAGAAGGGTGGGATCACCTAAGCACCGTTGATCCGGGCACTTTGATCTCGGCCGTTGGGAAGATGCGCGTCTGATTCCGGACCCCCCCCTCCGCTTAAAGGTAGAAAGGCGGGGGGGGGTTCGGAATCGCCTTGGGGCCCGTTGAACTGGGCGCTCCGATCGTGACCGTTGAAGAGGTGCGCCCTCGATTCCGGACCCCCCCCCCTCCGCTTAAAGGTAGAAAGGTGGGGGGGGTCCGGAATCCTATGTGCGCCGTTGATCCGGGCACGCGAATCTCTGCCGTCCAAATTTGCTTGCCACTTAATCACAAGCGCACTTTGCATCCGAACTTAGGGCAAGTGGGTTTTTAACCCATTCCTTCGCTTTTTACCCCCCCCTTTACAAGAAATGTTGCTAACAAATTGGATGTTTGTATGTGCTTAAGAAGATCTTCATTGGACTCTTGGATTAAGCCACAAATCCATCATTTATTTGCTACCACCACTCCAATTTGATTTATAGTATGGAAGAGAGTGGAAACACAAACTTATAAGTGAAGCATTCTATCACAAATTCCATGAGAGATACATCAAATTTCGATGGAATATGTTGGACAAAAGCCTAAATTACAAATGCCAGAAACATTGTTGAATCCACCACAATAAATAGATCAGTTTTCATAGTGGGAAAAGGTAGTTTTATTCTATGGATGTCACAATTGTTGTTTAAAAAGGATCAATGAGTTTGTGTTATTCTCTATAACTTCTTCAAAAGAAAACTCTACTGCACGTTGAACATCTTGGCCACACATTCTTAAAACCCTTCTTGATTGTTTTGTTGTAAACCCTATATTGAGAAGTGTTGACAAAGACTCATTTGAGACTTGACACTGTTGACATTTAGCT
>JZKD02S0642108.1:179553-190050 GCA_000966675.3 Picea glauca
CGTTGAAAACAATGAGTTGGTTGTGAAAGATAAAGATAAGCTTCTCTTTATTTTCATTCTACTTAGATGTTGCTTAGAGTAATAAAAATAATAGGTTAGAATTGAATGTCAAATCCCTAGTTGATATCTTCCTTACTCAAAGAAATGATTGATGAGAGTTCATTTACCAATAACACAATTGAATGTGTCAAAACATGGATAATTCTGAGGAGACTTTTGATGATGGCGTATAAAAGTAAAGATACATATGAGCACCCTCTCTTGTCTTCTTGTGTTGCTACACTACCAAAAAGCGTCCATAGACTATGGTGCAATCAACCCTTATCACATGCCTTGCTCCGTTGCCAGGGAGCATCCATAGCCCTGGCAGAGATACCTACATTTCCCAATTGAATTTCCTTTCACCATCCCAATTTTATTTGTTTATGCTTTAAGCATGTTGAGATGGGGACAAGTAATATGTTTTAAAGATTAAAGGATGATGCATGTTAAGTAATATGTTGAATTATTACTTAACACACTATCCTAAATAATTCTTGATCTTCTCCTTCACTTTTGAACACACTATCGCAGTGGTGCTATTGCAAAAGAACGAAGAAGGCTTTGAACAGCCGATAGCCTTTTTCAGTAAGAGTATGAGAGACGCAAAATTAAGGTATGATATACTTGAAAAACAAGCATACGCAATGGTGAAAACCCTCAAATATTTCAAGACATATGTGCTCCATTCCAAAATAGTCACTTACGTACCAACTAGCGCGGTCAAGGACATATTGGTTCAACTGGACAGTGACGGAAAAAGAGGTCGATGGTTAGCCAAAATTCAGGAGTTCAATCTAGAGGTAAAACCAACCAAATTAGTCAAAGGTCAAGGCCTGGAGAAACTATTAGCCGAATCAAAGTTCGGGGCACTTAGTATAAATCACCTGGAATCACATGAATATCTTCCGGATATAGAGGATCTTGATGATCAAACGCCTACAATTCAGATTCAAGATAAGTTTTCATCCTCTGCTTGGTATGGCAATATTGTTTCCTACCTATTGACCATTCAGTGCCCGAATGATATGACTCCGTCGAAAGCGAGAACTTTGAAACTACAGGCGGTAAAATATTGTATTATTGACTGCCAATTGTACTAGAAGGATCCTCTGGTTTTCTTGTTAAGTTGCTTAATAGAATATGAAACATAACGCGTCATAAACGAATTCCATGAAGGGGTGTGTGGAGGACATCACGACTGGAGGGAAAAAACCTACAAGATTTTAAGAGTTGGATATTATTGGCCAAAGTTATTTACTGACGTGAATGCCAAGGTCAGAGCCTGCAACTCTTGCCAACTATTCTCCAGTAATCAAAAACTTCCTGCACTACCTTTAATTCCAATCAAAGCAAAAGCTCCCTTTCAACAGTGGGGTCTAGATTTCAACGGAGAAATCCATCCACAGTGAAGCGCACAACATAAATGGATTTTGATCGCCATTGATTACTTCACGAAATGGGTCAAATCCATTCCGACTCGAAATGCTATGGACTCAGTGGTAATAAATTTCTTGGAAGAGAACATCCTATCAAGATTTGGTTGTTCGCGAAAAATAGTCACTGACAATGCCCAAGATTTTAAGTATATGTCAATGATCAGTTTTTGCCAAAAATATAACATTGTGTTAGGACATTCCACAACCTTTTATCCTCGGGGCAATGGGTTGGTCGAATCATCCAACAAGAGCCTGATCACTATAATAAAAAAGGTGTTGACAGAAAATAAGAAGGTTTGGCACGTTCATTTGAAATATGCCTTATGGGTGAATCGGATTGGCACCAAAAAATCAATAGGTATGTCTCCTTTTCAAATGGTTTACAGTATTGATGTCGTCCTCCCTATCAATCTTGCTCTTCCTGTGATAAAGCTCTGACAAGATGAAAATGAAGAGCCAAATGACATTACAAGAAGGATAAATCAAATAATTGAGGTCCAGCAAAATAGGGCCGAAGTAGATGATAAACTTCAGAAATACCAAGATAATATGAAGGCCCTTTTTGATAAAAATGCTAAAGATAGAGAATTTATTCCTGGAGATCTAGTTTTAAAGTTGGATGCTAGAAGAGAAGATACAGGGAAACACGACAAATTCAACCACCTCTGGTTCGGACCATTCAGGATTGCAACTGCTGAAGGAAAAAATCCCTTCTTACTAGAAAACTTTGACAGAAATATTCTTGATGCTCCTATCAATGGGCGTTACCTAAAGCATTTTATGCAATAATCATTTTTCATATTCCCATTGTATATACCAGTTTTGGTTTCCATATTTCGGTTTGCAATTTTATTTTTCTTTTGTAAATTATCTAAATTTTACTTTTACTGTAACTAAATTAGGTTTAATGGATACTATGAAAGAAAAATATTAAAACATGTGTACCTCATATCATTTCTATCCTGCAGAATTTTATGACATTTCCCATTTTTTATCTTTGTGTAGAATGCATACTGTCCGATGAGAAATGAGGAGGTATCGGAATCCAACCCTTAGTTTTCAAAAAAAAAATTCTCCCTCAAAATAGGTGATGAATTAATAATTGGTTTGATTGAAAATATAAATGAAGTTCGAGGTATGAACTTCTATACTTATTATTCAAGATAAAATTTTAAAGAAATTGTATCAGGTGTAAACAAGGTTCTACTTAGGTAAATATAGTCACTTGATCAAATATCAGAAAAATATAAATCTGCAGATTAATTCCAAAGCATTATCCAAAAAACAAAAAAAAGAATAAAGAGGGGCTTAAAAGAGAGAAGCTTGATAATCAAGAAGTGAACTTGTGGGGAAATGAGATTCTTTTGTGTCATACCCTCCGAGTCCTCGTTCTATTTCATTTTGCCTATCTTCGAGCTTTTACTCTATTATGATTTTTACTACATGTCCTTAAGTCTTCATAGAAAGAAAGAATTTTGCTTTGACTCTAAAAACCTAAAAACATATCTCCAAAACAAGGTTAGGCAAAAATATTTATGTTCCTCTTATTTTAACTGAAAGAAATTATGTCTAGGCTAATCCTGATAACTTTAGCTCTTCTAACGGATTTTAACTGATTAATTCACTCAAGGCTAATCCCTGGAAAACAAAAATTCCCCATAAAATCTTCCCTATTAGGAAAAGATGTATTGAAGATCGAAAGAGACTTGGTCCAGAGTATCATCAAAAATTGTCGATAGACCTACACTGTTAAATTTTAAGCAAATATCATCCCTTGTATGATACATACAAATTGATTTCCCCCACTTCAAAAACATAAAAAAATAAGACAAATGGTGAAAGGAAATTCATAAAATGATTGCCCCCATCTAGTCCAAGACAAATGGTGAAAGGAAATTCGTAATTCGATTGCCCCCATTTTTTCCAAAAGAGATGATGAAAGAAAATTCATGTAATGATTGCCCTCATCTCAATAAAATGCAAAAATGTTAATTGAAGTGGTGAAAGGAAATTCAATGGGAGATTTATATAACTTCATCGGGGTATTGAACATGCTCACTGGCAGTGAAGCAATATCTATGATATATGTAAGGTTGTTATACATGTATAAACATACTCTAGTATCTAGTTCTCTTTCCGGTAATATTTACATTCTAAACCAACAAGGGTTTCCCTAAATAAATTTTTGAAGTTATTTTGCCTCGATGCGAACAAAATCAACTAAAGTTTGATATTTCAGTTAAAGTTGTTTTGATTATCTTAAGAAAATCCAAACTCAGTTTCAGGAAAAGGAAATTATTAATAGCCTAGCTTGAAGATCAATAATTGATTGTGTTTTGAAGGTTTTCTAAGACTCCATTCAAGTCCATTTTTTCTTTGTATGATTTTTCCCCAAAGGTGTTTCTAAGAAATGCAATGATGACTCCATTTACCCAATAAAGGCACCTGGTCTATTGTTCTTCCATGCCTCATGGGGAGATGTGATCCCTAGATGGAGCCTATGTTGGAACACGTGTAATCCTAAACTTTGAGCTTTACTTTCTCAACTTCATCTTTCCCAAAGTGGAAACTTAGAAATTGACTTTCAAAGTTTAAATAAAATTTATTTCCGGTCATAAGGCATGCATGATATCCTTCGTTGACGAAGTTCCCTCATTTGATCGAACAATCCCCTTTTTTCCTAGAGTTTTGGAGCCGCCTGATTGTTAAAGAGTCAAATCATTAAAGGTCGCTTCAGAGCTTCGCGGTTCGAGCATTTCGTTAAGTCTTCACGATTAAAGTCCTGAAACTCGAAAGTGTCTGTTATCACTTTTTCATAAACCTTTAAAGGACACGAGTCATAGTACACATGTATATTTTGAGTCTTCCCTGGGTTGACACATGGCATCCATTTCTGACATTTTCATCTGAAGATTCATATGATTCTAAGTAACACATGGCACCCCCTGGTCTCGACATGTCATCTAGAATGACGTCATATTTGACACGTCACTATGGGAGATGGCCTTTCGAAAATATAACAAAGAGCTAACTCGCAAATCCATGAAGCATTAAAATGACGAAATATTAAATCTTAATTAATTAAGTTAATCTTGGTCAAAGATAATTAACAACTTCACGCTTCGGAGTTCGGACGTTTACCCTTCATCATATCCTAAAATAAATGAAGCCCGAGTTTTCGAAGCGTCATAACTTAAATAGGATTAATTAAAACTTAAAATCGTTTATCAGATAATTAATCGTTTCACAGTTTCGGGTTTCGGGGATTTCTTCTCGAGCTACATTTAAAAATACCAAAGTCTGAATACCCGAAATAAATTAATGTTAAACACGATTAATTAATGTTTTAAAAGAGATTATCTCATAATTAACCTTTCACGGATTCACGATTCGGGAAATTTCGACTCTATTCATCCAAAACTCTCGAACACGAACCGCCAATATTAATGGCATTTATCACAAATCAACGGTAATGATTTTTAGCATAGATTGTGGATCGCCAGGTATACTTTCCAATTAAGGTTAATAAATTTGTCGTCAGTAAAGGTACACTCAAATCAATGCACCTAATGTGAATAAAAATTCTTGATTTTGAATTTCATTTTCATCTTCTGCAAAGTAGTAAGTTCTATCCAAGTAAGAAGCTCACACAATTTCCTCTGCAACAGGTATCTGCATCTTATTTCTGATATCATGGCACCATGGAAGATGATGAATAATACTAATGCAATTGGTGAAGCTTCAAATCTAAATGTGGACGCTCTGTCAGACACTATGTCGCGAGCTATAGATTCGGTTAGTTCTTGGACACAAGTGTTCGAGATTTTGGAACATGAGATTATAAATTGCCCAGAAGATTCTGACGATGAAGTGAATGACACTCATGAAGCTAAACTCAGGGATATATCTCAGTCAGAGCTACACAAAATAGTTTCACGATCGAGACTCACGTCGTATAACGACATGATAGGTTGGGCCTTGGAAAACGTCGACATCCAAACCAGGAGCATTTTCAACTCTCAAAAGGTTGTTCTTGGGTCTTTCCGACCAGAACACATACAAGTAATGTATAAGATGTCCCCCAATTTTAAATACAATTACAATGTTGCATTCATGTGGGAGTTTGAGAAACAAGAGTGCATACAATATGACAAAAGCTATCATGATATAATCAAGTCTTGGTGGGGGCACCCAAAGAAATTCAGATCCGATGCTCATGGCATGTATGCCACAACATCGTTGGATACCCACATGATCTATGTAGCTATGATTCTATGTAGACTATTCAGAAAAAAGAGCCCCACTTATTTCCCAGTGGAATGGGTGTCGATCATGCATGAGCTAGTCGAAGGCTACGCTTTCAACTGGCCGAAGGCTACGCTTTCAACGCTTTCAAATTGGTGAAGTCAAAGGGGTAGCCCGCCCCTTTCTATATGTTTGTGTATATCATGGATGTTATCTGCTTTGTAACCCCTTTTCCACTAATGAACTAGAGCTGGACCCCAACCAGCGTTGAACCTATTCACTTCTGTCACTCCAAACTATGGGAAGACAAGGCCAAATATTTCTTCTATTAAATCTGCCACCATGTAGTGGTGTTCGTTCATATAGCTTTATATGGTTTCCCACCCCCTCAAATTTCAGATGGAATCATGGGAAATCTTGGCAAAATAGGAGATTGGTTCATCGACGAAAAAATCTCTTACATCAAGGTTTTTGGATGCTCAGTCCCTCCCCATGATCTCCCAAGGTTTTTACCAGATCGGCTAGTATGCCAAGAAGTAGCTTATCAAACAGTGATAGGGGGCATCAATAAGGAGCTGAAAGAAACCCAGAAAAAGGTTTGGCCTACCTTCCCTCTCCATGTTGGTATGTTTTCATTATTAGACTTTGGTCACTCCAAAGTTGAGGCTGCAACTTTGGAGGATGTCAAGTTGGTTGACATCGAATTTCAATAGCACAACCCACACAAAATCTTGGAAAACCACCTGGCCCAATACAACCTGAAGAAATATGTGCATGAAAACTCCCCACATGATGAAATATTCAGGGGATTCAGGTCTTATGAGGAAGTGTTGAATAGAGTTCAAACTTTGTCCCTAGATCAACAGACCAGTTTCTTTAGTTTTCAAAGACACGGATGAAACAACTTGCTAAAAGTACTACAGGGAGAATCTATAGCCACTTCGCCTACACAGGAAACTGTACCTCCGGGTTTTGAAACAGGGAGCTCTGGAAAACAATATATTGAGGAAAACCCAAAGAACACTGAAGCTTTAACTCGGGAATTGGAAGCTTCGTTATCAAGTTCGTTAGGCCCTTAGGCAAAGGCTCAGCTCAAAGCTTTCCTAAAGCAAGGGCAGGATACATCTCTTTCTACACCAGCCACACCCGCTACCAATACCGTTGAGCAACAACCATCTACGAAGATAGGTACCCCTATTACTTCATTGACACCATTGTAGTCAAATTTTGGAAATCCTAGTTCCGAAGTCATTTTTATAGGCGATCTCACCTCAATTTTGCCCGAAGAGATGCCTCTTTCTCAAGCGACATGTGTCCACCACCTGTCTCCCGCTCCCACCTTTCTCTGGGTGCTTGTTGTTACGCCACCTGTCAACCACGCGGTCCCCACCCAACGGATGTGCCACATGTTTGCACGAGCCCTCGATGCTCGGCACTTCGCGACTTCTGCAGTCGAAAGGAGATTCTTTCAACCTTCGAACCCCCCGATACGCGATACCACGTATCGCGTATCAGAATTGTTGGAGGTTCTGATCCAACAATTCTCCTATGGCTTAGATCCAACAGCCACGACCACGTCGCGATTTCATGAATCGTGAGTTCGTGCAGTCCTACCCTTGACCACTCCAAGTCGCGATTCAGTGAAATTCTACCCGACTGCTATGTGTCCTGTGCCGATGGACGGTTTTGAATACCTCGGGACTTTCAGGACATTGTTGAGTCCACTCTCCTGCCTATGCAGAGGTTAAGATCGACGATCAATAGAGATCCGATAGATCCTTGGATCTACGGTCCTGGATCCCATCACTACTTGCGAAGGCTGAAGATGTCAAGGTGTTAATGCCTGCGCT
The DNA here is from genome assembly GCA_000966675.3 of Picea glauca. Taxonomy (NCBI): domain Eukaryota; kingdom Viridiplantae; phylum Streptophyta; class Pinopsida; order Pinales; family Pinaceae; genus Picea; species Picea glauca. Next base: position 187,127 of record JZKD02S0642108.1, read on the forward strand.
TATCCTCTAGATCCATTGGTCTTGACGGATCTGGGGTATTTCCGAAAGGATTTCGATCGTTCGTCTACCAAACAATGGGGTATTCTCTTTCGATAATTGGACTCGCTATCCTTTCTAAGATTGAATCACGAAATTCAACCTCTCGAAGCTTCAAACTTCCATGACTCCGAGACCTTAGAGAGCTACTCTTTATTGCATAAGGTTTCCAGACCCGGATCGCATGAACCTTTAGACGGTTCTTGGGCAATTGTCCTGACCTTAGTCAAGTCTCTGGATAAAGGTTCGGTACGGTTCCATGGTTTATGGGTTAATTCCTAGGGAAGAGTACTCTCGAGGAGCCTTCCTAGAATATTACGAGAATCAAGAAAACAAGACGATTATCGGTGGAGCAAACTCATGCCCCAGACTTAATCATTTGTACAGAAACCAACTATGGCAAGTATACACATGCATCCATTATTTCCAGTCTAAAACACCAGGCAATTATTCCACACAGAAATCATTATGGGCATATAAACATGAGCATGTATTCATGATATTCAATTCAAAATACAAGGCATAAAACACTTATCGGATCTACCAGGCGTGATGCAATTGTTGAGAGGGGTTCTCGTTTCCACCCAATCGTAGGCTCAGTGACTCCAAACGGATTTACCACTAGCCACCCCTGAGCTAGACCACAATGCTTTGAGATTCAGTCTCCTACTTCTAGCTCAACAAAAGTCAAGGACGAAGGTTACTCTCCTTCTCTTGATACAGAAAAATAATCCAGGACGAAGGTTACTCTCATTCTCCTATGTTTAGAACTCCCTGTGTTTCCATAGTTTCTCCAGTTCTCTTCTGTGATCCCTGTCGCACACACTCTCCCCCTACTCTTTACCACATTTCCTCTCTTTCCTTTTTCTCTGCAAGATTGCGTGTGGCGTGAATTTCCCCATCTGTGGTCAGGTCTGAGAGATTTTTATGGATGGGTGGTTCACCCCCATTCGCTCATTAACACTTGAGGAGCCTCCCCACCTACCAATCTGATGGGAAATCGATTCCAGGGTCAGAGAGTTGCTTTGGTCTTTGAGCAAGTAAAAACCAGTACAGTACTGGCTCGGTGGAAGTTAATGCAACCATTCCAGGTCCCTTCCACCACCTCTCATTAGCCATCATGGTCTCTTTTAGCACATCCCCCTCCCAGCAGTCATGCAACACATATTCATAACATAATTTACATTCATCGACCTTTTATACAAAGGTCCGTCAAATTAAACATTCACATCTTTGAGTTTGCCATAGTTCTTGGCCAATATAGTTATTTTTACAGACTGGGGGAAACAGGGTGTTACAGTCTAGAAGCGTTGGAATCACTAGACAAAGGACTAATTGATTTTGAAGGAAATGCTATTTCCGAAGCCCTGGGTCGAATTGATATTGCAAAGAACCAGTATAATTCCAGAACAAGTAAAGAAGAAGCTTTGATGGCCATCCAAAAGATGAACCAGATTGATCTCCTTCAAATAAATAAATGGATAGTAAACCCAAGCTTAAGTTACAGGTCACATCTCAAGGAGCGAAAAGGATACAAGAAAAGTTGCCTCGGGTAGAGGGGAAGTTATACACTTTCGAGGTGAAGGAAGTAATTGAGCCTTCAAGGTTAGTGGTGCAATTATTGAGTAAATGCATCCAATGTGTTGAATATGGGAAAACAAGGATATCCGGAAACAAATAAGGGAACATGCACATGCTATTCACATATTTGAGGGACAGATGGAAGCAAACAAAAAAGGCCAAAAATGTATGCCAAATCATCAAGAAGATCATACGATAGTTGTATCCAGGCTAAAGAATGGGGAAAAGAAACGTCCATGCCAACAGACGAAGAGATAGAGCAAAACGCTAGTGGAGCTCTTCAGATTTTACATTTTGTTTCCTTATTCAAAATTATTTGTTATTTTTAATTATAAGAAGTCCAACCGTTTTGAGTTGAGACAGTTTGTATAGATACATAGATTCAAGACCTATCACAGGCAACTTCTTGCCGATTGTAATAGAGAAAACTCTCCTTATTGAGTATTAATACAAGAGCAGACAGAGATTCCATTTTTTTATAGTTTGGGTTATGTGTTTCTTTTGTTTATCCATATCTCAGCATTTCTTTATGCATTCCTTGATAAATGTTTAATTTCAATTTAGTACAACAACTACTGTAATCGTATTTCATTGGTAATTTGTTAAGTAAGCAGTTTTTCCTCTGTATTTACTGTGAGTAAATCAAGACCTACGAATTGTGTGGATCACTGTATCTTATACTTTATTCAAGGTTACACCATCTATTTTCTTCCACTGCAACAAGGTGAGATTCTTCAGCAATTGATGCCTTGCTTTGTTTTACAGTTTTGTAGTTTTCTCTCACATCATTCAATATTACAATTTTGACTCAGACACGAAATACGGCCTATATGTTGCCATGTTGTTAATTTCATTTAAGGGTTTTTCTTATATAACTAAGGTAAAAAAAACACTCTCTTTAAACTTTCCTTATTCCTAACATTACTCTTTAAACCTTAAGTTTAATTTCAGAAACAACACCACTCATCATCTAAAATTATGAGAAAATAAAAGGATCTTGAAAGATTTTCTTTTATTTTTTTTATTTTTTTAAAAGTAATGTGATTATATTTCTTAGAATAGAGTTTGAAAATAATTTTCTAAAATAAATCATGACTTTCAAAAAATACGAAATTAGGAATTTGGTTTCAAACATATTTATCAAAGAGAAAGTATTAAAGTACAAAAATAAAGGAAATGTAGTTATTATAAGAATCGAACCAAAGTGCAATTTCAAATGCAAAATGTTAACCACATAAACAAAATCTCAAACCCCAATATTTTCAATAAAGTGTAATTAAATTAACTTTGTTGAGATCATGTAAACC
>JZKD02S0642108.1:199036-226522 GCA_000966675.3 Picea glauca
ACCTCACAAGGAAAGATCTTAACACAACAATTTTGACTCAATTGGTGACCAATAATTTATAACTTTGTCAAAATCATCCCATCTCACATCAAGCATTGGTATTGAAGCTAAGGAAGTTGAAGGCATAATTGAGGTCGGACCGAGAATATAATGTTAGGAGTAAGTTAATTAGTAGATAAATTCAATGTTTTTTCAATTGAAGTTCTTTCCCAAATCTAGTAGGAATTTTGTCAAAAGTTATAGTTCCACCTAATTAATTGGAACTATGACCTTGGAACTTTGTCCTTGGGGATTTTAGCCCATTTTAAGATGACCTAGATTTTTTAAAATTTTTGAAAATGAGTGCATCAAGGTGGAACTTTACCTCACCAAAAAAATTTAACTTACTGGAAATGTTGAATTTATTTACTTATTAACTCACTCACTAGAAATGTTGAATTTATTCACTTATTAACTCACTCCTATGATATTCAAGAGCATAGTAACATGACAAAGAAAAATTGGTGACAACAACAAAATAAGTCTATATAAGCACCTCACAAGGAAAGATTTGAACACAACAATTTTGACTTAATGAGTGACCAATAATTTTTTAACTTGATCAAAATCATCCCACCTTGCATCAAGCATTAGTATTGAAGCTAATGAAATTGACAATGTAATTGAGTTTGGACCGATAATATAATGTTAGAAGTAAGTTAATTTGTAGATAAATTTAGTGTTTTTTCCATTGAAGTTCTTTCCAAAATCTAATAGGAATTATGTCAAAAGTTATAGTTCCACCAAATTGATTGGAACTTTGTCCTTAAGAATTTTGGTCCATTTTAAGATTACCTAAATCTTTAAAATTTTGAAAAAATGAATAGATCAAAGTAAAACTTTACCTTGCCAAAAAAAATAAACTCACTATAATTGTTGAATTTATCTACTTATTAACTCACTCCTATAATATTAATGTAACCATCACACTTTACAAAAAATAAACACTATAAATATTACTATATTTAACATAAATTATAAATTTAAACACGAGATTATTTTTTTAATATAACTAATTTAAGGATGATGACGTAGTAATTTTCCTTCACATTTGGATAGGACTCAAGGATGGTAAGCACTTATGGATTACACTCGCCTTTGAGAAAAAACATGACAGAAAAAAATAACGTTTTGCTCACAAATACTTTTACCTTTCCCCGTGTGAGGCGTGCCCAACTATTCTTTCAAAGTGCATTAAGTATTCTTTTTTCAGTAAGTGTGGGCTCCATGTCTTCTTGCGCCCATTTTTGTATAAAGTAGAATCCCTTAAGTTCGGTGCTTGTTATAAACAATCCTTCTTAGAAGTTTGAAAGGTTCCATCATGTGGAACACTCTAGGAATGTACGCATAAAATCATAGAAAAGGGAAGCAAAATCATAAAAAAGGAATTGAACATAACAATATTATTGTGTTGTGAGCACATCATCAACAAGAAAGGGTGAAGGCTTCAACTAGGGGAAGGAAGACAAAACGTGTTACCAAAATGCATTGAAACATGTTATGACTATCTCACATAGTGCATTGTTTGTAATGATCTTAACAATGGGAATGATAATGTAATAATTGTCAATCCAAAATGGTGTAAAGGGAAAATTATTAATGGATGATTATATATATATATATATATATATATATATTATATTGCAATAATGATATTGATGTAAATAATGTTAAAATAAATGAATTATAATCAAATTGTTTTTGTTGGTTGGTTTTGCAATGTGTCAGTTGATCTTTCAAGTTGATTGGCAAGACAATACACTAATCATACATTGCTGGATTTTGACACTCCAGAGCTTAGTGTACATGAGCCCGAGAAGTTAAGTGGGGTGTTGTAGAGAAACAATATAGTCATCCACGATACCAACAACACCGCCTCTGCCACCTCCCTTCAGGACTATCAACTCCCCATGTTGAGATAGTCATGTGAGGAAGTAGATGTCCTCAACATCGATATGTAAAATATTATGACCAACTTGGAAGTATTGTTGGTCAAGATCCCATAACTTGATCAACCTATGTAGTAGCATCATCTGTGATCTCATGTTCTAACTCTAAAAGAGTTTCAAAATCCCACAGTCCCTCAGTGCATTGAGGGTGGCTTGGTCATGCAATGCATGAACATCGACAACCTCTTGTTTACATTATTTCCACTCAATCGTGGTGTTTTCCCTACATACAATATAAGAAAAACATATATGTTAGCTGACAAGTAAAAATTTTGAGAAAATTTTCATTTTTTGCTAGTTTTTGGCTCAGATGTAAACTAGATGGGGTTTAACACCCTCTAAAAAATGACCTAAGATAAAAATGAATGGAATGAAATTGAAGAGTATGAGATAGAGGCTTACATGGACCTAACGAAATTGGATTTGGCCAATTGAATCTATTGCAATCTACACTGGAAGATTTTATGGTAAAATGGTTTTTCACCAAAGGTAAATTTTGGCAAAAGTAAATGGTAAAAATGAGCTTCATTGTCCATATATATACTTGTGTTTTACTATTTTGGGGTTTGAAATAGTCATTTTGTCACCTTCATCAAAATGAAGCCCCTCATAACTTCTAGATTATGATTCGATACTATTTTATGGGATTTCTACTGCATTATTTAACCTATGGACTAGTGTTTGTTGATTTTTTATACAAGCTTGGTTGGATATATTTTTGGTACATTATATGACGATTATCATTGAACCATGGGGTATGTGTTCTGATTTGGCACATAGTGATAGATTTTTCCCTGCATTTTGATCTAGCTTTATTAATTGTCCTTTTGCTAACATTATGCCTTAGGTTTGACCCCGCCAAGTTGAGACATTGGCCCTTCTCTCTGTTGCATATCATAACTTGCATAGTAGTGCCTAGCATTCATGGCCTACCCTAGTTAGCATTCTCTTTGATGTTTGGCACCCATTTCACATTTATCCTTAGGCCCAAGAACTCGTATTTAGCCTTGCCATGACTTAAAATTTGAGACCTCATTCCTCTCTCTTAATCTTTTTCTGGCCATGTCTTGAAGGGGTTGCCATTATTTTTGTTTCCTTATAGTTGCATGTGTTTGTTGTTTCTTGTGTCTTGGTGCATACTACTATGATGTCATTGGCTTAATCATTCCTACTTCCATTGTAGTCACTCTTGATCTATTTCCATTTGCATCCATTTACCTTTGTCTTGCCAATGCACATCCCTGACGAAGACAACTATGAGTGGACATCACTTGTCTGGCACCTTTTTTGCATTTGTTTTGCATAGGTTTGTTCCATGCACTTGGAATGTAGTTGCATTCCATTGAGCCCCTCATTTTATCCATTGTAGCATACTTTCATCTCTTTTTTCGTGCTCCATGAAAAATACAAACAAATAAAAAAACATCAAAAAGAAAATGGGGGAAAGAATTTCGATCTTTATTTAGTTTGAGTGGCAACTGTTAGTTATTTTCACCCTTGAACATGGCACCTATTTGCGTCATTGTCTTATAGTTGGGATATATATTGCCTTAGGATCTATACCATGATTGTGTGCTATATACTCCTCCAATTGGTTATTCTTCTAATCACTAGGGAGAGTGTTTCAATGCTTATCGTGTTGTTCACTATGTTAATGGTCCTTTCGAGTTATTGCTTCCCAAGTCCTTATTGTGTCGTGTTATATGTTCAAGGGAAGTTGAGCCTAAGTTGGCCATTATACATAATTGTTGACCTTTCATATAAAACATCCCTGTGTTAGTTTGTACTTGGTGATTTCTTTCTTCAACAAATCTCTTAGTTAATTGTTTTGTGTCGATGAATGCAAGACACATTAAGGCCCTCTTTCGATGGATCTCTTCCTATCGACACCTGAACATTATCTAGGAAGTGGAGCTAGAAACCAAATAGTAACTTGGGACTTGTAAACATTAGTAGAAGGTTTCCTCATGATTGATAGTGGGTTTACATAATTGAACCATGGTTGATCGATTCTATGAGTGTTCGACATTAGATCCTTTATTCACACTCACTAGATTGTACTAGGTACCTTGGCATCGATTTTGATTATCAGTGGGTCCCCTTGCATCTGTTAACGATTTTGATCAATGACCAGTAATCAGATGCTTTCTAGCATGCTTGACATCAACTTATTTATTTGCATGATGTAGATTCATACAATCAATTGGTTTGGATTGAAGACCTTGGGTTAGGGGCATCTTTTATCATTGCTACCTTCCAAAGTTGCACATGAATGTATCACTTATTGATAAATTTCTTTGAACATTGAATGTCACTCTCATTCATGCTAAGTGTCTTCTTGATGTGCATTGTGACATAGATCCACATTGTATTTGATCAAGGTTATGATTTTTTTAGATGGCATGAATCCACTATGTACTTTTTCTTGGCCATGGTATTACATTTCAATTCATGGTTCCGTAGTGTATTGTGTTGGTTATTCATATATCCAAGCATGGGTATGCCTACCTCAGGATCATCTATATTTGATTGGTTGATTTATTGCTTGGGTCCTTGATCTCAACACTCCTCCTTAATCCACTTGTTTTCATTTACTTTTGCAATGTATTTCAGCCATCAATATCTCTTTTAACCTCATACATTAGGGGGAATCTGTTATACTTGTATTGTCCACCATAGGCCTTGCAAGGAAGTTATTAGATGCAATGAGCTGAAATTACACTTGTACAAAGGAAATTGCTCACAAAAATCCATAAATTGCATTGGTTGCACTTCTTCCTAGTAGAAGAGCGGCTGAATGTGCCTTCATCATAGATTAGGCATGGTCAGTTGTGGGTTTTCCATATGAAACCCATGACCACCCCTTAGACATTTGATAACTAAAGAGTTGCGAGGAGATCAACAAGCAATGGTTTGGAAAAATCTTATAATTGAGCATGGAACTTATGAATGACTTGTATTTGCTTAGTTCACATGCCATGAAACCTATTCTTAGCTCCTCAAAGAATCCATAAGAAGGAACCAAAGATAAGGGAAGAGTCTAATTCAAAAAAAGAGTTTGGCGAGCATCTTGATGCTAGTGCATTGGAGCAAGAATATTTGGCCTATAGTTTGTAGCAAATTGTTGAGTGTTGGGCATCAACATTAGTCTGATCAGAGCCTAGGTGAGAGCTATCCTTGCTTTCTTACTGAGATATGGTTATGGATCATACTTGTTAAACCAAGTGAGCTTGTGGCTAAGGAGAAGGGCTTCAGGTCTTGGAGAGAGGATTCCAAGAACATATTTCAAGGTAAATCATCTTTGTTGTAAATCTCATTTATTTAATATAGATCTATATTCTCCCCCCCTCTCATCAAATCTATATGTTCATATATCTATCTTGCATCTTGAATGTGATTTTATATATCTAAGTAAGCTTGAGTTACTATTGTTGGCACATGGGCAAACCAAGGGTTCAACGCACCAAAAAAACCCTAACTATTGGCCCTTTCGGCAACACCTGTGAAGCAGTTTAAGTCTCACCCGAGGTAGAGGCAGGGGGGGTTGCAGGACTCAGGTGTCTACAACCTAGCTAGGACACAGATATTTTATTACAACACTTACAGAGCACTTAGCCAATAACATGCATTAGTTCATAAATCCATTCACATCGCAGATTAAACCCTAGATACAGAACAACGCAGTAGCAACCAAGACCAAGTACTTTTCATCGCTTAGCACATAGTATTGGATCAGATCTAGCATTCATTTATCATCAATATAGCACTAAGCATCCATACATCTATCTAACATGCATAAATATTACAGATAAACAACATCAACAACATCGCACAAAGCACATCAACACAAGATATACGTGGTTCACCCCAGTGTGGGGCTATGTCCACCAACTCTTCTTCTTCTTTATTAGTCTCCCTCAATCTTCTTACAGGCACAAAGCCACAGAGCCACAGAGCTAACTCCAAAAAGGATCGGAGATCTATGCACACCTCGCCAGATCCTCCCTCCCTGAATTAGGTCGGGGCACAAAGCCTTACACAGTCGATGCACAAAGTCTCTTACAATCGCCTGCACTTAGCTCTGCAAGTCTTAACACACTTTAGTCATGCACTAAGCCTATGAAATCAAAATTGACCTCTACTTACATCACCTAGCTACTTATTTATACATTACAAAAAGGCCTAAACATGGGTAAACCCATGGGCCGACATCCCATACCCGTTACATAAACCCTAAAATCCCAAAATGCCCACAAAATGGGCGAGATCCTGTGATCTTCGCTTCGCCTGGGTGCTCCGTCTTCAACCAACCTGTCGAAGTCCCAAAAATGGTCAAACATGACCAATGTTTCCTCAAAACATGGTCAAGGGCCAACAGGCCCCCAACACTCACTTGTGACTCATCCTGAGTCACTTCGATCTGGGCAACTCTGCTTTGAAGGCCTTGAGCATATCTTGAGTTGCCTCTACTTGTTGCCTCGCTAGAGCCTCCTGCTCGACGAACCCCTAAATTACTTGCTTGGTGACAAGCCCTTCTAGGTGCTTTTCTATTGTCACGACCATCTATTCCAGCTATGAGCCTTGTCCCTCGATCTCTTCAAAAAGTGTGCAGGCTTCGTCCTGCACCAACTGGAGTCTCTGTGTCACTTCCACAACTCTGCTCTGGATGGCAGTCACCTGTTGTTGGACTGCGCGCTACTCTGCGACCTCTTCATATTCTCAACTGTAGTAAGCAGCTTCATCTGTGCTTGTACAGTGGAGGTTTGCTGCTTCGCCTCCTGGAGTTGTCCTTCCAATATCCTCAGCTTTGAATCTTCTGCAAATCACTCATAGGTCTGTACACTTTGATCGCTCAATTGTTTACATTCTGAGGCCAACACCCTGATTCGTTCTACTGCGCTCATGGCAGCTTCTTCCCTTTGATCCCACACTTCTTGCAAAGTGCTCGAAACTGCTTGAAGTTCTAACTCTGGAAATCTTGCTTGAAGCTGCTGAATGGCCTCAGCGAGATTCCCCAATTGCATCTCTATTGACTCTGATTCCTTCTCTGCCAAGGCCAACACAGAGCGAAGTGCTCTAGTTACTGCCTTTTTGACCCCAATTTTCTCTGCGAGCAGTTGGTCTTTTTATTCCTATATCTTTGCATTGTTCTTCTCGAACTCCGCCAGAATTTCACTTTTCTCCTTGTGCGCAACTCAAAGTTGCTGTAGGACCTCCTCCTTTTCTTGCTTTAAGGCCTCTATAAAGGGATCCTTGGGTGGTGTCACTTGGCCCTTTTCCGGCTTATCTTCTTCTTCCCCTCCTTCCTCTTGGTTCACTTCATCTCCTCTTCCTTCTACAAGTGAGTCAGGCACAGTTTCCTCCGATGCGTTGTCTTTCTCATCACTTTCTATGTCCTGCACTTCCTCCTTTTTCTTATTTTTCTTTGCGCTGCTCTTTCCATCATGTTCGACCCGAGTGACTAATGGGATTCTGATGATATCAGGGTCAGAGAGTTCTGCATCCTCCACTAGTACAAGGAATTTTGCGGGCCATTCCTTAGTGATCTCTTCCATATCTTCCTCGGTCAACTTATAGTAACACTACAACTCCTCCTTACTTTCATCCCCGTGCGCGTTGATGTAGATGAAGTGTCGGTCTATGCATAACTTCGCTAGTGGCCTATATCGATGGAGTGTATTTGGTGTCATTCGGGGGAAGGATTCAATGGTGCGCTTCAGATGTAGGTAATAAGTATGGAAGACAACATTCGACTGCCACTGCTTCGCCATATCGCTCGTATACCACAAGGTGGTGAACCTTGCGGCCAATGGTTCTGATGGCTCGAATTATGGGAATGTCACTCCCTCCGACATCTCCCAAGCGACAAATGCAATTAAAATCAACAACCAACTGAAGTGAAACTCGCAGCCTTGGTCTTGTGCTTTGCGGAAATCCTTGTCCAACTCATTGACGAGGTATCTCGCCCAGTTCATCTGCATCCCTTCGACACACTTCCTTGCGAGGTCGACTACGAACCATGTGACTTGTGTCAGCCAGTTCTTTCAGACGAGCTTTCCAGCTATCAGTTGACAAGCAAGGTGCACTGTGCCATCTTGGATGGAGGCTACCTTGTAGCCTCGCTTTCCCTTCTCGACATCGCCATACGCCTCCTTTATTAGTTGTGCTAGGGAGCGATCTACAACCTTCCCCGGGTAGAATTTTTTAGGGTCCTGTCCCTGCATGCTCAATATGGTGATCAGGTGGATCAACATCGGATCCATAGTCACGCGCCTATCTAACCAAACGTAATCTCCATTGTAGCACGACAAGAGGAGTTTAACGCACGTGTTAACCTCCCGATGTATGCCAAAGTGGGGGATCTTCATTACATTTAGGATCGTTGATCTCACGATCTCCTTAATCCACGGCTAGGGAACTATCTTGGGCTTCTTCCCAGTCATCTTTGCCAGGTACTTATGTGGTGCGAGCATTGCATAGTTCTTTTGGTCTCCAAGGTTAAAGTCACTTATATTGAGAGCTGGGATCAGTCCCAACTATGGTCTGACTGCGCGTATCCCTTTCGGGAGTTACATAGTGATGAGTGTGTACTCTAATTCATGCGGATGATGTCACGACTAACCACACTAGCCAAAGGTGGGATGTAGTCGGGCAAGACCGACGGGATCTGCTTCACGTTTGCTACATCGTCACAGTGATTGCTTCTTTTCTCAGTCGCGGTTCGGCTAGACTGACATGAAGTCAAGAGGGATGCTTGCAATCCTCCAGAGGATGATTCCTATATTCCTGTAGACATGACTTCCTCAGCCATAAGTTCTATTAGGATCTCCTCCACAGACTTCTCTACTACGCTACGTTCACTCGACATGCACACTCATGATAAATTAACTCGGGTAGGCGAACAAATAAACTAGGCAATCAAACAAATGGTGAGGTCTAGACAACACAACAAGGTATGCAACCAATTCTTTGTTAGCTCAGGTATCTCATTTTGCAAAAAGTGGTCCCGGCGCAGAATTAGACGAGTTAATTAAGAAACGTCGTAACATATTCCTCCAACGGGCAGGAATGCCTCAATCAATACGGATCCATCCGTTATGGCATGGTATCAACTGTCCAATGGCGATATTTATGTCAATAACTGCATTTCTAGCAGTTCTAGAGTGTCATTCTATGGTCGGGATGCCTCCAACGATCATATAGCTTTGCCGCTGCAAAGTGCCATTCTGAGCAATTTTGCTATTCCGGCGAGGTTCAAGTTCTACAAGCCTTCCTTCTGCGAAGTCCTCTTTGGAACTACCTGCAGTTTTTCTAGTTTTTCTTTCTTCTTACTGAGCTTTCTTGCCTTCTTTCCTATGATCTGAGTCTCTGGGTTCCTCTTTCCATTCTTATTCTTTTCTTCTTTTAGCGTAGTAACTTCGCACTGTTGAGGGTCTTTCAAAGGGTTCAAATGTAATACCTCTTATTTTACTAGTTACGGGGTGGGTGCTCTTTTCTCCTGCATGGACATGTTCTTTAAGCCTTCTTGTGTTCTTTCAACTTTGACAGCTAACTCTCATGCCTTTTGTTGCTTCGACTTGTCTTATTGTTCTTCTATTAGTCGCTCTATTTTCCTAGCTATGAAGTCCCTTAATTCTTGTTTTTTCTGTTCTATGGCTTCTTTCTCTGCTTTCCTTCGGATCTGATCTTTCTCAATCTAGGTCTTTCCTAGAAAAAGTGCAAAAGGGACGTTGTTCTCGACAAACTTAATGACTTCAAATTCTTCTTCGGTCAATGCTCCATGGTAAATCATAGGTACATTAGTAACTCTTCCACATAGGGTTATCATCTTTCCTTTAAACAATCCTATCTTTACCAATGAAGGTACTATAGCAGGCTTTCCCAAAATTTCTCAAGTTCTTTTTGGCATAATATTCACATGTGTTTCCTCATCCAAGACACAATCTATGTCGAAGTCCCCTATTCTTGTTTCTATGTGTTGCTTCTCTTTGAAGATCTCTGGTAAACTGACGTCTGTGTGATCATTCTGTGTTTCTTTCAGTTGTAAGAACATAGTCTCTGATTCTTTCTGGTTTTCTAAAATATCCTTAGTCTTTTGACCTCTTTCATAGTTTTAGATGACGCCAACCATCGACCCATCGATCGTCAGTCATTCTTGTTGGCTGATGAAACACTTCTCTAGTTTGGTCGACCCTGCCATTGGTCATCGACCATCCCTACTAGCTAACATTGAACCTACTAATGTGGATGATGATGATATGTGGCATGACATATCATCTTGATGTATCAACTTAGCTAACATGGCACAATGCGTGAATGTTGATGTGGCATGAAACGTGGATATTGACGTGGCATGAAACATCATCACCCTCTTTCCTTTATCGACCATCGACCATTTCTCTTATACACCCCAAACATCTTGTTAAATCGGTCGACGCCTGACCATCGACCCATCGACCATTGGAAAAAACAAACACTTCATGGATTTGGTTGATGATTGGCCATCATCCCATCGGTGAATTCTCTTGTTCAATAAAAAACACTTCGCCAAGTCAGCCAATGCTCGACCATCAACCATTAGCGATTTATGTTGGTGACTAAAAACACTTCATCGAATCCGGATGACCCCCAACCATCGTCCATCGACCATTGACAATTTTCCTTGGCCAACTTCAACACTTAGAAAAATTTCGATAAAACCCAGGTGAATCTTGGTCATCGATCTCCAAGCCAAGATGATCTTGATCGTCGATCGAATCCAACTCCCAAATGACTAAAACTAATCTAGACCGTCGATCTACTTCAACTTTCCAACCATCGAAATTGAATCCCAGCCATTGATTTTCTCAACCTTCAAAATTGTTGAAACATTATGAATTTTTAAATTTATCAAAGAGAAACTAGACCGTCAATCTCGAGATCAAACACGATATCAATCGTCGATTCCTATACTTCTACCCAATGCTAGAGGTGACCATTAAAACATGAATTTCGACATTTCCAAGTTGAATTCCACTTTGCAACTTGTAGAGTTACTTCATTAAATTTATTAAACATATCTAAGTCACTCAAACTTGAATTTTACTCATGAATTTGTGAATTTCGCTCTGATTTTTCTCTAATTTTCCCCAAATCTGTCACAAACAAGTCTGCAACAATTTTTTTTCGCAATTTGTATCCATCCTAGCCCATACAAGCTGATGTTTGAACCAGACACTCCGATACCATAATGTAACGTTCCTCATCCCAACCGAGGAACATTATGGTGCAGGATACTCTTAAAATTAAAATTTATGCCATCTAAATAAATTCTCATAGCTTATAGCTACGATTTGCATACATATTTAACTATTGTCTATTACCAAAAATTATATGCATCTACAACATGCTAAATTAGACATGAAATGAAGCTAATAAACCAACATAGCAACATAAAAATTCTTCTCAATTACACATGGTTCATGTACAACAATTTAACTCATAAACACAACACATATGCAGACAAAAACACTTATCTTTAATAATCAGTTGTGAAACCAGCTACTTGGGATGGACGTTCCACCAAACCATAGACTAATTGTTCCAAATCTCAACATGCAGTCACCCCCAAGCTGAGGCTAGCAATCCACAAAAGAGGGTGGTATCTCACTGCCCACTCATAGCTCATAAATCCCACAACCGCCGGTATTCTCCTACAACCATCCTGATTTTCCATCGGCTCTCTTCCTCTTGACCTGCCCAACCCAAGGACGGTACCCCTTCATTGATCTCAGTCCCTGGGGCATCCCATTCGTTTATCAATGTCTCTTTGGAATAGATAGCTAGGAATCTCTCAGCATGGAACTCAAGGGAACTCACTGCTAGGAAAAACTACTAGCAAACACTTGTTGTTTTAGTGAAACTCACTCATGATTCCACTCTTCAGGCCTAACAACCTGGATCTTCAATATTCAGCTCCAAAACACTCCATATACGCTCTAGCATACTCTATAATTAGCTCTCCATGTATGTTCTAGCTCCAAGCTCTCTTTTCTTCTCTCTCCTTCCCCTTCATGCACAAAAATTGATTGTGTAAAACAGTTGTAGCTTCCCATACGAAGTTTCCTCTCATTGGCTTACTTTCTTGACTCACACACTTCCCCAAGTTGATTGTACTCAACCCCCTTGCTCCCAATAGCCATGGGATGCGACTTTTCACACCCACCCTCTTACATTCATTTACTGATTGGCTTTGGGAACACTCAATCAAGAACTAGAGTTTAATTCATAGTAAAAAAAAAATTCAGGAATATGGGTGAATTATTAAACATGGGTAATTCCCCCCTTGGACCCCTCTTAGGCATTCTCTTAGACCCTCCCCTCTCTTGTGGATTAATTCATCCCCATCTCTATCCATGTCTACTTAGTAGATGACATCACATTTTATTATTAAAACATAGAATACAATATGCATATTACATCGCTCTGGCCCTAGCCACATTACATCTACATGAGTATTAATTAAATTGGGGATTATAGTGGAGACATTACAGCTTATGGTTTTCAATGGTCTTAATGTTTCATCTTTTCCCCATAATGGATCATGCTCTATATCCAACACTGCATATAGGTTTTAATCCCATCAAGCTCTTTCAACAATCGAGAGCAAAACCTACGCTTCCAAGTTCTTCAAGTAATTCTTCCTTGTCAATCACACCAACACCATTGATTTTTTCCATGGTGTCTTTCCCTTCCTCTTCAAATATATACAACATGTAATCATCTTGGAAAAGGGGAGCAAGATATATGTCGTCCTGCCAGATAAATCCATCATCACTACTATGATGTGAATCTAAAATAAAGCTAGAATGATTGGATGTTTGTATGTGCTTAAGACGATCTTCATAGAAGATCTTCATTGGACTGTTGGATTAAGCCACAAATCCATCATTTATTTGCTACCACCACTCCAATTTGATTTATAGTATGAAAGAGAGTGGAAACACAAACTTATAAGTAAATCATTCTATCACAAATTCCATGAGAGATACATCAAATTTCGATGGAATATGTTGGACAAAAGCCTAAATTACAAATGCTAGAAACATTGTTGAATCCGCCACAATAAATAAATCAGTTTTCATAATGGGAAAAGGTAGTTTTATTCTACGGATGTCACAATTACTACTTAAAAAGGATCAATGAGTTTGTGTTATTCTCTATAGCTTCTTCAAAAGAAAACTCTACTGCACATTGAACATCTTGGCCACACATTCTTAAAACCCTTCTTGATTGTTTTGTTGTAAACCCTATATTGAGAAGTGTTGACAAAGACTCATTTGAGACTTGACACTGTTGACATTTAGCTTGATCTGATGTTAGTTCCTTGCAATATTCCTCCATTAATCCGAAATACACCGCATATATATATTTCATCATAATAACGACCATCCATGACCATCCATGTGTCTCAACGATGGATGGATACCCTAAACTCGGGCATAGAAACAATTCCCATGAAACAACATAACATAACATGAAACAATTCCCATTAAATAATGTAAGGCTTCGCAAACATGATATATTACTTTATGACTTCGTGGATTTTCATTATATATATATATATAAAATGGAGTAAGCTCACTACGCTACCTTTTGGAGCCCGATGGGACGTCTCGGGCAGCGGGCTCCAAAAGGTAGAACGCCCAGCAGACCCCATATCCCTTCCCCGCCCAGTGCTCCATTCCTCCCCTCCACCGCCCAACGCTCCGCTCCGCTGCTCCATTAAATATATGGCATGGCATGCCATGCCATGCCTTGATCTATCTACCATGCTTCCATCATGTCACTGCAGTAACTACCACGCTATAACCAAATTCATCAGGTTTGTGAATGCATGACGAGCGCGCTATAACTACATTCAAATTTTGAATGTGCAAATTGGCGGAAACAATTCCCCCAGGGGGTGGTTGTGCTGGGGAGAAAGCATTGGAATAGCAATCATGGCGGAAACGCTTCCATATTCATGGCTAGTGGGTTGGGATGATATCCTAGTTCAACCTAGTCCATGTTAGATAAACCTTCATATATCATTGTGCTCCTTGATTATGTTTTCTTTTGCTAGATAAAACTACCACTTTCGTCTTGCTAGTATTGACTTGCATCCCCATTGTACTACAAAAGTGCTCAAGGGAAATTAAGTGTTCTTGCATCCCAAGAGTAGATTTAGCAATCAGAATAAGGTCCTTTGCATACAAAAGAAGCCTTATCACAAACTCACCCAAAAGAGCACCATGAACCTTCTTAAAGTTTAACCACTCTTCAAGTGTGTCTATATATAAACCAAAAAGGGTAGGGAACAATGGGCACCCTCGCTTGACCCCGATATCACTCCTAAAAATTTCGGAGATACCAGCTGACGTTCTGATTTTGACTTTAACCTCCTCATATAACCTATGGACATCTTCTCTTAGATGCATAGGAACCCCAAGTTTCTCCATTCTATGCCAAAGCTTATCTCTAGGGACCATCTCGAAGGATTTTTTGAAATCAACAAAGAAACAAAAGGATTCCACTAGGATATCATCTAAAAACCCGAGCATGAAACAGACCAAGCCCACTAGCCATGAATATGGAAGCATTTCCGCCAGGATTGCTATTACAATGCTTTCTCCCCAGCACAACCACCCCCTGGGGGAATTGTTTCCACCAATTTGCACATTCAAAATTTGAATGTAGTTATAGCGCGCTCGTCATCTATTCACGAACCTGATGAATTTGGTTATAGCGCAGTAGTCAGTGCAGTGACATGATGGAAGCATGGTGGATAGATCAAGGCATGGCATGGCATGCCATGCCATATATTTAATGGAGCGGCGGAGCGGAGCGCTGGGTGGCGGAGGGGAGGAACGGAGCACTGGGCGGGAAAGGGATATGGGGTCTGCTGGGCGTTCTACCTTTTGGAGCCCGCTGCCCAAGACGTCCCATCGGGCTCCAAAAAGTAGCGTAATTAGCTTACTCCAATGAAAAATGATAATACACTAAATGCTCATCCATATACCAATGTGATTTTATATAAATCCAACCGTTAGCGATCATAAGAATGAACGTATTTACCTTAGGACAAATTTTAAGATTTTGATATAAAGTGACCAAGGTCATTCCAAAACAATGGTGAACTTTGCAACCATAGAAATATATGGAAATGGATGTAATTTAATGGCTTTTTAAAAAAGGAATACAATAATGCCATTCTCAAAAAAATATTGTTTGGAAAATAAGCTTTTAATAAAGTATAAATTATAAAACATCAATTCTAATTAAGGATAATGACCATGTGACTATAATAAAGTGTAATGGGAGACTCTCTTAACCTATGATAAGGTGCAAAGGTGGTCTTTATAATGGTCATCCACTATATAATTCATTTATTTTGATTGACTTTCAAGGAGGATTATCTTTCAAAAGGAAAACTATGCTAAGGAGGAAGTACAAGAAATCATCTTATTATGGAAGCTTTTATGAACCTTATTCGAAGGTTGGCTATAAATTAATGGGATTAATAAATGAGTTTACCCATGATTTATATAAATTTTATTAAACTATGTTTGGTCAAAGATTGACTCTAAGTATTAGAAATAGATTTATCAGTCATTACGATAAGAAATAAAGAAGAAGCCTTATTTGAACTGGGAATTGTTTTAAGATAAAAAAAATGAATGTCAAATTGTGAGAATTTTGAAAATTTTGAAAAAAAATTAGACAAACCATTTTAGCTACAACATCTGGTTCCAACTTGGGAATGGTGTCTCCCTGTGAGGCACCAAGAATAGTAGCAAGGTACTAAGAACAATGGATGTGTGCCTTTTATCATTGGGCATGGAGTTATTTTTCATCCTGAAACCAGATCTCTCCTCTATCAACCATTGAATCTGTGACCAATCCATAAGCATGTGCTTCATCAATGAGCAGAGGAATATTTGAATTCCTAAGTACTTCACAACTCTGATCCCTGGTATGTTTTTCAATAAGATCCTCGGATAAATGTTCTTGAGTAAGTTTTTCCACTGGGATTTTTTGTTTACACCTACAAAACATAAAGATTTATATGTATCTAGGAAAATTAGACAGGTTAGAAATAGATATGCATGAAAGAAATGAAAGGAACAATGGATATTCAAACACAATAAGAACCCTATATCAAAATAAGAATCATAGTAACTTATTGTTGATAGTTGTCAATATCCATGTTTGGTTTATTTGTTGTAAACTTTGTTATACACACCCATGTAAATGTTGGTTGTGATTAATTGAAAAACCCGAATTAACATGCATGCACCAAACTTGTGAATCATGTCGTTGACTAGTGTATCTATACCTAAAAATATTAATGATCTTGCTGGAAAATATTTCACAGAAACAAAAGGATTAGTCATATATGTTCATCATTTGATAGAAAAGGTCCTGAACATTTACATATATACTAGCACAAACAAGCATCCCTATCAAACTATGAATCATATTTCCTGCATAATTTAATGAAAGAACTCTCCCTCTACTTCAAAATGTTCTAAGTTATTTACAAAGACGGAAACAAAACATTAATGCATAGATAAAATCCTAATACATGAATCAAAACCCTATTGCAGTAAAATAAAGCATAATGAAGGAAAATAAATCCTTTCTCTCTCAATATAAATGAATCTACACTAAGAATGATAAAGTTGATGACACCTAAATATCTAAGTACGTTGAAAAAAATGAGTTGGTTGTGAAAGATAAAGATAAGCTTCTCTTTATTTTCATTCTACTTAGAAGTTGCTTAGAGTAATAAAAATAATAGGTTAGAATTGAATGTCAAATCCCTAGTTGATATCTTCCTTACTCAAAGAAATGATTGATGAGAGTTCATTTACCAATAACACAATTGAATGTGTCCAAACAGGGATAATTCTGAGGAGACTTCTGATGATGGAGTATAAAAGTAAAGATACATATGAGCACCCTCTCTTGTCTTCTTCTGTTGCTACACTACCAAAAAGGGTCCATAGACTATGGTGCAATCGACCCTTATCACATGCCTTGCTCCGTTGCCAGGGAGTATCCATAGCCCTGGCGGAGATACCTACATTTCCCAATTGAATTTCCTTTCACCATCCCAATTTTATTTGTTTATGCTTTAAGTATGTTGAGATGGGGACAAGTAATATGTTTTAAAGATTAAAGGATGATGCATGTTAAGTAATATGCCGAAATATTACTTAACACACTATCCTAAATAATTCTTGATCTTCTCCTTCGCTTTTGAACACACTATCACAATGGTGCTATTGCAAAAGAACGAAGAAGGCTTCAAACAGTCGATAGCCTTTTTCAGTAAGAGTATGAGAGACACAGAATTAAGGTATGATATACTTGAAAAACAAGCATACGCAATGGTGAAAACCCTCAAATCTTTCAAGACATGTGTGCTTCATTCCAAAATAGTCGCTTACGTACCAACTAGCGCAATCAAGGACATATTGGTTCATCCAGACAGTGACATAAAAAGAGGTCGATGGTTAGCCAAAATTCAGGAGTTCGATCTAGAGGTAAAACCAACCAAATTAGTCAAAGGTCAAGGCCTGGAGAAACTATTAGCCGAATCAAATTTCAGGGCACTTGGTATAAATCACTTGGAATCACACGTATATCTTCTGGATATAGAGGATCTTGATGATCAAACGCATGAAACATAACGTGTCAT
Organism: Picea glauca; assembly: GCA_000966675.3. NCBI lineage: Eukaryota > Viridiplantae > Streptophyta > Pinopsida > Pinales > Pinaceae > Picea > Picea glauca. The sequence continues at coordinate 216,749 of JZKD02S0642108.1, forward strand.
AAGCGAATTCCATGAAGGGGTGTGTGGAGGACATCACGCCTGGAGGGAAACAACCTACAAGATTTTAAGAGCTAGATATTATTGGCCAAAGTTATTTACTAACGTGAATGCCAAGGTCAGAGCCTACAACTCTTGCCAACTATTCTCCGATAAGCAAAAACTTCATGCACTACCTTTAATTCTAGTCAAAGAAGAAGCTCTCTTGCAATAGTCGGGTCTAGACTTCAACGGAGAAATCCATCCACAGTCAAGCGCCCAACATAAATGGATTTTGATCGCCACTGATTACTTCACAAAATGGGTCAAAGCCATTCCGAATCAAAATGCTATAGGCTCAGTGGTAATAAATTTCTTGGAAGAGAACATCCTATCGAGATTTGGTTGTCCGCGAAAAATAGTCACTGACAACGCCCAAGATTTTAAGTCTATGGCAATGATCAGTTTTTGCCAAAAATATAACATTGTGTTAGGACATTCCACAACCTTTTATCCTCGGGGCAATGGGTTGTTCAAATCATCCAACAAGAGCCTGATCACTATAATAACAAAGGTGTTGACAGAAAATAAGAAGGCTTGGCACGTTCATTTGAAATACGCCTTATGGGCGAATCGGATCGGCACCAAAAAATCAATAGGTATGTCTCCTTTTCAAATGGTTTACGTTACTGACATCGTCCTCCCTATAAATCTCGCTCTTCCTGTGATAAATCTCTGACAAGATGAAAATGAAGAGCCAAATGACATTACAAGAAGGATAAATCAAATAATTGAGTTCCAACAAAATAGGGCCGAAGTAGATAATAAACTTCAGAAATACCAAGATAATATGAAGGCCCTTTTTGATAAAAAGGCTAAAGATAGGGAATTTCTTTCTGGAGATCTAGCTTTAAAGTGGGATGCTAGAAGAGAAGATGCAGGGAAACACGACAAATTCAACCACCTCTGGTTCGGACCATTCAGGATTGCAACTGCTGAAGGAAAAAATTCCTTCTTACTGGAAAACTTTGATGAAAATATTATTGACGCTCCTATCAATGGGCGTTACCTAAAGCATTTTATGCAATAATCATTTTTCATATTCCCATTGTATATACCAGTTTTGGTTTCCATATTTTGGTTTGCAATTTTATTTTTCTTTTGTAAATTATCTAAATTTTACTTTTACTGTAACTAAATTACGTTTAATGGATACTATGAAAGAAAAATATAAAAACATGTGTACCACATATCATTTCTAATCCTGCAGAATTTTATGACATTTCCCATTTTTTATCTTCCTGCAGAATGCATACTGTCCGATGAGAAATGAGGAGGTATCGGAATCCAACCCTTAGTTTTCAAAAAAATTGTTCTCCCTCAAAACAGGTGATGAATTAATAATTGGTTTGATTAAAAATATAAATGAAGTTCGAGGTATGAACTTCTATACTTATTATTTAAGCTAAATTTTTAAAAAAATCGTATCGGGTGTAAACAAGGTTCTACTTAGGTAAATATAGTCACCTGATCAAATATCAGAAAAATATAAATCTGCACATTAATTCCGAAGCATTATCCAAAAAAGAAAAAAAAGAATAAAGAGGGGCTTAAAAGAGAGAAGCTTGATAATCAAGAAGTGAACTTGTGGGGAAATGAGATGCTTTTGTGTCATACCCTCTGAGTCCTCGTTCTGTTTCATTTTGCCTATCTTCGAGCTTTTACTCTATTTTTATTTTTACTACCTATCCTTAAGTCTTCATAGAAAGAAAGAATTTTTCTTTGACTCTGAAAACTTAAAAACATATCTCCAAAACAAGGTCAGGCGAAAATATTTATGTTTCTCTTATTTTAACTGAAGTAAATTATGTCTAGGCTAATCCTGATAACTTTAGCTCTTCTAACAGATTTTAACTGATTAATTCACTCAAGGCTAATCCCTGGAAAATAAAAATTCCCCATAAAATCTTCCCTATTAAGAAAAGATGTATTGAAGATCGGAAGAGACTTAGTCCAGAGTATCATCAAAAATTGTCAACAGACCTACACTGTTAAATTTTAAGCAGATATCATCCCTTGTATGATACATACAAATTGATTGCCCCCACTTCAAAAACATAAAAAATATAAGACAGATGATGGAAGGAAATTCATAAAATGATTGCCCCCATCTAGTCCAAGACAAATGGTGAAAGGAAATTCGTAATTCGATTGCCCCCATTTTGTCCAAAAGAGATGATGAAAGCAAATTCATGTAATAATTGCCCTCATCTCAATAAAATGCAAAATGCTAATTGAAGTGGTGAAAGGAAATTCAATGGGATCTTTAGATAACTTCACCGAGGTACTGAATAGGCTCACTGGCAGTGAAGCAATATCTATGATATCTGTAAGGCTGTTATACATGTATAAACATACTCTAGTATCTAGTTCTCTTTTTGGTAATATTTACATTCTAAACTGACAAGGGTTTCCCTAAATAAATTTTTGAAAATATTTTGCCTCGATACGAACAAAATCAACTAAAGTTTGATATTTCAATTAAAGTTGTTTTGATTATCTTAAGCAAATCCAAACTCAGTTTCATGAAAAGGAAATTATTAATATCCTAGCTTGAAGATCAATAATTGTTTGTGTTTTGAAGGTTTTCTAAGACTCAGTTGAAGTCCATTTTTTCTCTGTATGATTTTTCCCCAAAGGTGTTTCTAAGAAATGCAATGATGACTCCATTTACCCAATAAAGGCACCTGGTCTATTGTTCTTCCATGCCTCGCGGGGAGACGTGATCCCTAGATGGAGCCTATGTTGGAACACGTGTAATCCTAAACTTTGAGCTTTACTTTCTCAACTTCATCTTTCCCAAAGTGGAAACTTAGAAATCAACTTTTGAATTTTAAATCAAATTTATTTCTGGTCATAAGGTGTGCATGATATCCGTCATTGATGAAGTTCCCTCATTTGATCGAACGATCCCCTTTTTTCCTAGAGTTTTGAAGCCGCCTAATTGTTAAAGAGTCAAATCACTAAAGGTCGCTTCAGAGCTCCGTGGTTCAGGCGTTTCAATAAGTCTTCACGATTAAAGTCCTGAAACCCGAAAGTGTCTGTTATCACTTTTTCATAAACGTTTAAAGGACACGAGTCATAGTACATGTGTATATTTTGAGTCTTCCCTAGGTTGACACGTGGCATCCATTTCCGACATTTTCATCTGAAGATTCATATGATTCTAAGTAACACGTGGCACCCCCTGGTCTCGACATGTCATCTAAAATGACGTCATATTTGACACGTCACTATGGGAGATGACCTTTCAGAAACATAACAAAGAGCTAACTCACAAATCCATGAAGCATTAAAATGCCGAAATATTAAATCTTAATTAATTAAGTTAATCTTGTTCAAAGATAATTAATGACTTCACGCTTCGGAGTTCGGACGTTTACCCTTCATCATATCCTAAAATATCTGAAGTCCAAGTTTTCGAAGCGTCAAAACTTAAATAAGATTAATTAAAACTTAAAATCGATTATCGAATAATTAATCATTTCGCAGTTTTGGGTTTCAGGGATTTCTTCTCGAGCTACATTTAAAAATACCAAAGTCTAAATACCTGAAAGAACTTAATGTTAAACATGATTAATTAATGTTTTAAAAGAGATTATCTCATAATTAACCTTTCGCGGATTCACGATTCAGGAAATTTCGACTTTGTTCATCCAAAACTCTTGAACACGAACCGCCAATATTAATGGCATTTATCACAAATCAACGGTAATGATTTTTAGCATAGATTGTGGATCGCCAGGTATACTTTCCAATTAAGGTTAATAAATTTTTCGTCAGTAAAGGTATACTCGAATCAATGCACCTAATGTGAATAAAAATGCTTGATTTTGAATTTCATTTTCATCTTCTGCAAAGTAGTAAGTTCTATCTGAGTAAGAAGCTCACGCAATTTCCTCTGCAACAGGTATCTGCATTCTATTTCTGATATCATGGCACCATGGAAGATGATGAATAAGACCGATGCAGTTGGTGAAGGTTCAAATCTAAATGTGGATGTTCTGTCAGACACTATGTCGCAAGCTATAGATTAGGTTTGTTATTGGACACAGGTGTTCGAGATTCTGGAACATGAGCTTATAAATTGCCCAGAAGATTCTGACGATGAAGTGAATGATACTCATGAATCTAAAATCAGGTATATAACTCAGTCAGAGCTACATAAAATAGCTGCATGACTGAGACTCACGTCATATAACGACATGATAGGCTGGGCCTTGGAAAACGTCAACGTCCAAACCAGGAGCATTTTCAACTCTCAAAAGGTTGTTCTTGGGTCTTTCCGACCAGAACACATACAAGTAATGTATAAGATGTCCCCCGATTTTAAATACAAATACAATGTTGCATTCATGTGGGAGTTTGAGAAACAAGAGTGCATACAATATGACAAAATCTATCCTGATATAATCAAGTCTTGGTGCGGGAACCCAGAGAAATTCAGAGCCGACGCTCATGGCATGTATGCCACAACGTTGTTGGATACCCACATGATCTATGTAGCTATGATTCTATGTAGACTATTCGGGAAGAGTAGCCCCACTCATTTCCCAGTGGAATGGGTGTCGATCATGCATGAGGTGGCCGAGGGCTACGCTTTCAACTGGGCCAAAATTTTATCAAATAATTTGGCTAAAGAAAACACAGAATACACATTGGTGAAGTCAAAGGGGCAGCCCACCCCTTTCTATATGTCCGCGTATATCATGGATGTTATCTTCTTCGTAACCCCTTTTCCGTTGATGAACTGGAGCTGGACCCCAACCAACGTTGAACCTATTCACTTCTATCACTCCAAGCTATGGGAAGACAAGGCCAAATATTTCTTCTATGAAATCTGCCACCATGTAGTGGTGCCCGTTCATATAGATTTATATGGTTTCCCACCCCCTCAAGTTTCAGATGGAATCATGGGAAATCTGGGCAAAATAGGAGATTTCTTCATCGACGAAAAAATATCTTACATCAGGGTTTTTGGATGCTCAATCCCTCCCCATGCTCTCCCGAGGTTTTTACCAGATTGGCTAGTATGTCAATAAGTACCTTATCAAACAGTGACAGGGGGCATTAGCAAGGAGTTGAAAGTAACCTAGAAAAAGGTTTGGCCTACCTTCCCTCTCCAGGTTGGTATGTTTTCATTATTAGACTTTTGTCACTCCAAAGTTGAGGTTGCAACTTTGGAGGATGTCAAGTTGGTTGACATGGAATTTAAAAAGCACAACCCACACAAAATCTTGGAAAACCACCTGGCCCAATGCAACCTGAAGAAATATGTGCATGAAAACTCCCCACATGATGAAATATTCATGGGAGTCAGGTCTTATGAGGAAGTGTTGAACAGAGTCCAAACTTTGTCCCTAGATCAACAAGCCAGTTTCTTCAGTTTTCAAAGACACGGATGAAACAGCTTTTCGAAAGTACTACAGGGAGAATCGGTAGCCACTTTGCCTACATAGGAAACTGTACCTCCGGGTTTTGAAACAGGGATCTCTGGCAAACAAGATATTGAGGAAAACCCAAAGAATATTGAAGCTTTAACTCAGGAATTGGAAGCTTCATTATCAAGTTCGTTAGGCCCTCAGGCAAAGGCTCAGCTTAAAGCTTTCCTAAAGCAAGGGTAGGATACATCTCTTTCTACACCAGCCACACCTGCTTCCAATACCGTTGAGCAACAACCGTCTACGGAGATAGGTACCCCTATTACTTCCCTTGACACCGTTGTAGTCAAATTTCGGAAATCCTAGTTCCAAAGTCATTTTTATAGGCGATCTCACCCCAATTTCGCCCGAAGAGATGCCTCCTTCGGACTTCTTCTTCGGCAATAAAAGGAGGGCCATCGTCAAACGAGAAACACATCAAAAATATGGAGCGATAGCCAAAAGGAAAAGGATGGTGTACGATGTACATAACTGAGATGATACATAATTTGCAAAGGAAGTTTTTCGTTTGTTGGGCGCTTTCGCCACTGCTAATCAATGGTCAGTGGAAAATTTGGCCGAACAATTGCAACAGAAGTCCATGTTGGTAGAGCAACTTCAAAAGAAAATACACACAACTGAGAAAAATGTCCATAACAGAATGAGTCGAGACTTCGAGTAGATTGGAGCATATGATAAGCAACAAATTCAACAACTCTAGACCAACTTCGATGAGCTCCAAAAGAATTCACAGTTCAATCAAGGACTAATCACCCAACATGCTGAATTAATAAAAAAGTTGCAAGCTAGGTTGGAGTTGACTGAAGGTACCTCAGTGTATATCTCGGCCTTCCAGATTCAAGCACTGGAAATAAATGAAAAAATGGAAAAGGCCCAACAAGATATTTTTATGAAAGTTGAGGCCATCTAGAATTGCTACCAGGCAGTAGATCTTTCCCTGAAAGACATCTACATCAAAGAAAGAGAATCTTGCTCAGCTCGAGTTAAGTTTCAAGAGGTTGTCTTATTGGTACCAAAGGATGATGTCTCAGATGTCCCTCGACTTTCTCTTGCTGAACAAATAAGAGGTGATATAGCTTTAAAGGCCTAGGAAACAAATCTAGCAGAAAGCAAAAGACTTTCCAGAGAGGTAAATGAAGGTTGTCTAGAAGCGTTGGCATCACTAGACAAAGGACTAATTGATTTTGAAGGAAATGTTATTTTCGAAGCCCTGGGTCGAATTGATATTGCAAAGAACTAGTATAATTCCAGAACAAGCAAAGAAGAAGCTTTGATGGCCATCCAGAAGATGAACCAGTTGATCTCCTTCAAATAAATAAATGGATAGTAAACACAAGCTTAAGTTATAGGTCACATCTCAAGGAGCGAAAAGGATACAAGAAAAGTTGCCTCGGGTAGAGAGGAAGTTATACACTTTCGAGGTGAAGGAAGCAACTGAGCCTTCAAGGTTAGTGGTGCAATTATTGAGTAAATGCATCCAATGTGTTGAATATGGGAAAACAAGGACATCCGTAAACAAACAAGGGAACATGCACATGCTATTCACATATTTGAGGGACAGAAGGCAGCAAACAAAAAAGGCAAGAAATGTACGCCAAATCATCAAGAAGATCATACGACAGTTGTATCCAGGCTAAAGGATGGGGAAAAGAAACGTCCATGCCAGCAGACGAAGAGATAGAGTAGAACGCTAGTGGAGCTCTTCAGATTTTACATTTTGTTTCCTTATTCAAAAATATTTGTTATTTTTAATTATAAGAAGTCCAACCGTTTTGAGTTGAGACAGTTTGTATAGATACATAGATTCAAGACCTATCGCAGGCAACTTCTTACCGATTGTAATAGAGAAAACTCTCCTTATTGAGTATTAATACAAGTGCAGACAGAGATTCCAATTTTTTTATAGTTTCGGTTATGTGTTTCTTCTATTTATCCATATCTCATCATTTCTTTATACATTCCTTGATAAATGTTTGATTTCAATTTAGTACAACAACTACTGTAATCGTATTTCATCAGTAATTTGTTAAGTAAGCAATTTTTCCTCTGCATTTACTGTGAGTAAATCAAGACCTATGAATTGTGTGGATTACTGTATCTTATACTTTATTCAAGTTTACACTATCTATTTTCTTCCACTGCAACAAGGTGAGATTCTTCAACAATTGATGCCTTGATTTGTTTTACAGTTTTGTAGTTTTCTCTCACATCATTCGATATTACAATTTTGACTCAGACATGAAATACGACCTATCTGTTGCCATGCTATTAATTTCATTTAAGGGCTTTTCTTATATAACTAAGGTAGAAAAGGCACTTAAAAAAACACTCTCTTTAAACTTTCCTTATTCCTGACATTACTCTTTGAACCTTAAATTTAATCTCAGGAACAACACCACCCATCATCTAAAATTATGAGAAAATAAGAGGATCTTGCGAGATTTTCCTTTTTTTTTTAAGTAATGTGATTATATTTCTTAAAATAGAGTTTGAAAATAAATTTCTAAAATAAACCATGACTTTCACAAAAATACAAAAATACGAAATTAGGAATTTGGTTTCAAACATATTTATCAAAGAGAAAGTATTAAAGTACAAAAATAAAGGAAATGTAGTTATTATAATAATTGAACCAAAGTGCAATTTCAAATGCAAAATGGTAACCACATAAACAAAATCTCAAACCCCAATATTTTCAATAAAGTGTARTTAAATTAACTTTGTTGAGATCATGTAAACCATACCCGTTAAATCAAGCTGCAACATTTCAACAATTCAAGCCACCCAAGTCATAGGAGTTGTTGGGTACGGTGTTTCTTTATGTTTTTCACTTAATAATCAAAAAGTTGTTGTCAAAGCAGTTGTTGGGTAAAAACCAAACAAAGTATGGTTTCCAGGGCTCCCACATTTTTTATAAATTAGATTCCCATAATCCTTCTTGGAAATCAGTCTGAAAGGTTCCATTGAGGGAGAATACTCTAGAGATGCACGCTTAAAGCTTCAAACTCCATGATTGGATTCTTCGCACATATAATTCAACATCGCTGGCGAGTAGATTTACTTGGAATTATTATTCCCCTTAAATTATTAATTTTAATTTATGGCTTCAATATAATATCTTATACCTTGTCTACAGCTATATGTGAGTGAAGGGATTCATGATTTATCCAAAACATTGACATTATATTTGCCAACTAAAGTCCAAATACTTTATTTTAGGAAATAAAAAACAAAACGAAGTTATCGAAAAGAGAAACTATATCTTGTTGCGTGATTTAAAATTAGAAGGGAGCCCCCCTCCTTCCACCTCGACATTGTTTTTAGTGTTGACCTCCTTTAGCTAGTTTAGATAGAGAGATTTGGCCCCATCAACTCGCTTTTCCACCTCGAAGATATTTTTCTTTAACTATAACTTCATTCAAGGGGCATATCACATCCCATGATTAGATGGCCAACCTTATGATAGCAAATGCATGCAGAAGGGATGCCCAAATAATTCAACATTTGGGTGTGAGATCGATCCCTTTTGGATTACCATTTCCTCTATGAGGCCTTTATGCAAGTCAAGGTGTGTTAAGATTTTCGTGATTGTCATAACTTTTGAGAATTGAAAGATGATGCATGCTTCCAAAAAAAGTATCAATTGAGTTTTTGATCTTTTTGAAAACATCAATGGACCAAAATTTTAGAGGGAATCCCAGGATCTTGATCCAGACTAGAACAATATAGGATTTTTCCAAACAAAGAAGTGAGTCCATCATTTGAGCAAGAGGGGTGGAAAATCCCACAACTGAGGGTGACCTAAGAGATTAAGCATATCTTGCTTTTCTTTAGGATAAAATACAATCAACCCTAGACTAACAGATGGAATTAAGGGGCATATCCAATTATTGGTACCCATGCACGACTGATCCAAGCTTGCAAAAAATCCTCTCTCATGAGCATGTTCTTGAAACAACTAACTAGGGCTTTAGATGGGCATGTGCAGATCTTCGCCTAAGATCAGATGCACTCGTGAGGCCTTCTTGTAGACACACATTTTAGGGTTCCTCCTTCATGTCATTACAAGGGATTGCATTTGACCTTCTACCAAAACCCTTGTCAAAGAAAGGGGTTGCAAATCTTTGCCACATGGGTCTACGAACCCCTCACACTGTGGATCATACTTTTATGCTACCAAGAGGATAAGGTAGGCACCACCAGATCTTTGTTGGGTAAAGGGGATAGAAAAATACCTTTGAGATGAGGTATGTAACAACCCAACATTATTAATTAATGGTTGTAATTTATTTAGGGT
>JZKD02S0642131.1:0-15642 GCA_000966675.3 Picea glauca
ACCTTGAAAAAGGGGCGTTAACTTCCACCAAGAATTAAATACCGTATTTGGACTCCACTGGCCCGGAGAACCAAAAGCAGCTCGCTAGCCCTGAAATAAATGCCTTGCAGGCTGGCAGGTTGATGGCTCGATGAGGGATGGGGAGGTGAACCACCTATCCGTAGAGCCATCATGACTGACCAACGCGAGGGTAATCGTGCCACACGCAACCTCGCGAGAGGATAAGGCGTAAGGCATAAGCGATTGAAAAGGGCAGACGCGAGGGGAACTCTGGCAGTTCTATGCAGAGGGAGTGACCGCAGAGAGGAGGGGATTGCAACCTTCGCTCCTGGGCACTGGCAGACAGAGAGACGCAGGTCTCAGGACATCGTGGTCTCATCTCAGGGGTGGCTAGTGGTAAATCCATTAGGAGTCACTACGCCTACGGTTGGGTGGAAACGAGCACCCCTCTCAGCAGTTGCTTCCACTGCTGAAGTTATTTCTGATAAGTGTTTTTCTTATACTGTATTTTGAAATTTATATGCTGTCACATATGTTCATGGGCTTGTGGAATTGTAAATGTCTCCTGTGAAGGAATTGTTTGTACAACAATTGTTAATATGGAGTAGATATTAGCTCATATAACTTGTGAAATTGTAAATGATTTCAGCGTGAGAATGACCGTGTAGTGCTTGATATGAATGAGTGTATATATGCTTAACACCGAGGAAACCGTGCTCGACTTACGTTGATAAATGAATCTAATCATGCCTAGCCATTCTCGGGAAGTTGTCTCCCTTTATCTGCTTCCGGGAATGCCCCGGTAGGGATCTCTTCACAGAGATTTCCTCCTTGGAAAGGTCCACTAAGAACCCAGAACAAGGACTTGAATGCACAGGCCTTATCAACCCCGCACGAGGAGGAACGATTCTATTAAGGTTCCAAGATAGTAGTGTTGTGAGGAGTGACAAGCCGATGGATGAGATCTTGTCGAAGGATCCATAGTCATTCACGACCATTAGATTGACGAAAGTAACGTAGGCGTTACATACCTTGCCCCTTTTCCCTCTATCATCGTGAGCAACGAGAAATTGGGATCGTAAACTCCAAGACCCAAAAGAACGAATCTAGACCATTAGATCTCGGTCCATTTACCCGTCAGCCGTTGGACCTGGAGAAGAAGCGCAGGGGTTAAGCGCAGGGGTAGGCATGCGAGGGAGTGATCTGAGCCATCAGATCTGGAGCAGGAATCCCGTAAACCGTTGGATCGAGAGGAGTTTCACGGAGTATAACTTCTGGAAGGGGAGCGTGCAGGAGAAATGATCTGAACCATCGGATCCTAGATCATAGTCCCGAAAGTCGTCAGATCTCGAGAATTTGCGTTGGAGTTAAACCCTAGTATGCAGAGAAAGAGTCCTAGTCGTTGATCTCGGCAGGACACGTGTCGGCGTCCTAGGAGGCATCGGGATTACACCCATCGGAGAATTTAGGAGTTTAGAACCGTTGTAATAGGAAGTCACGATTTGCAAATTCCCGATAGGATCTGAGCCATCCAAATAGTAGGGACACGTGGCAGAGGATCTCGGAGAGTCGGAGTTCGGCATATCGGGGATTTCGAATACATAGAAGTCTTGCTACCCGAAATCGCGATCCGCGATTTACCGATAAGATCTGAGTCGTCCATCTGAAGGACAGGTGTCGGAGATCAAGGCGCTATTGGAGTTTGATGCATCGGAAAATCGGAGTTTCCGAGGACATGGAACGCTCGCAACAGGAAATCGTGATCCGCGATTTCCCGACGGGATCAACACCGTCCATCATTGAGGATGCGTGGCGAGAGATCCCAGAAAGTCAGAGTTCGGCATATTGGGAATCGACGTATCAGGGATTTCAAGGACATGAAACCCTTGCATTACGAAACCGCGATATGCGAATTTCCGACACCATCATAAGCCGTTGATCCAAGGGACACGTGTCGAGCATCTGGAGAGAATCGGGAATCGGGATATTGCGAGCCCTGGATATATGTGTTTTATGTCATCGCAAATGCTGAAACCCCGATGGAGGGTTATACGGCTGCAGTCATATGGTAAGTATTCACATGGACCATGGTATAGCCAAGGGGACTAGCCAGTGTAAAGGCACGTCGAGAGTCCAGGGGACTTGTACGCCATAACATTGAAAGGCGCCAAACCCCGACAAGAATTAAGACTGTGGTCTTGTGAAGTTGTGGTCGTATTGACCAGGACTTAGCCCAGAAATCCAATACGCTAGGAGCACATCGGGGATCAGAGGATCGGGAGTTCCGGGTACATGTGCATCTCGGCACCGCAAACTCTGAAACTCCGACGAGAAACTGCCGTACGGTCATATAGGAACCAGTCATGTGGATAAAAGGTTTAGCCAAGTGGGGCTGAGGAAACCAAGGAGTGAATCAGAGATCGGAGATCGGTGATTATAAATTACAAGACATCGTGGGTGTCAAAGCCCCGATAGAAGAAACCCCGAATTCTGCTATAGAACCAGGGATTGGCATTTCGCTAATGCAGGCTTCTGGGGATCTCTCATTTATGAGAGATTAACCCCGAAATTTTTAAACTATGATAGTGGGTGTGTTACAGTGGGGGGGTTCCAGTGAAGGAGGGTTGAAATTTCCCCCCCCTTTGGTTGGGTAGCAACTGGGATTTTTATGGTAAGAGGGGGTTTCCCCCTAATAAAAATATTTGTGTTGGAGGATGGTTGCCCATGGTAGGGATTTGTCCCGCAGATGGGTTTTTTTATGTGGTAGGGTTTTCCATCCTTTGATGTGAAGGTGTCCCAATAGGTTTTTTAGGAGTATACAAAGGTGTAGCTTGAAGAGGGATGGTAGGTGTAACCGTCAGGGTAATTTGCAAATGACTAGGTAACATGACTCTTGTTTCACTTTGGACTTGTTCTGAAGTGGTAGAAATATTGATTGTTGGTTCTATGGGACGGTCGATGGTTTGACCTAACGGTCTTACCTCTGCGTCGATGGTGGTAGAGGTATGTGGAGGGTCAAAGGGTGGTCGACTAAAATTAATTTTTTCATAAAGGTCTCATCTCGAGGGGGTTCTCCATATAGAATGAACATGAGTTTGTTGTGGATCTACCATTTCAGTAGAACGGATAAGGGTAGTGTATTCTTCATTAAAAGTTGGTTTTATAGGTTCCATATCTAGTTGATTATATGTCCTTGACAGTAAGCTAGGGTGATATTCTACTATAATGTTTCTTAAGGAGTCCAGTCAGACAAGGAGTGGATCGAGAGGAATTTTCAAAGATGGGTTTACAGGAAAGGTGGAATCTTCCTGAACTATAACTAAATCTCTCTCAGGATTCACTAGTAAAGGAGTAGCGGCACCCCCAGTGTTTGAATGGTTTTCGACCTCTTCACGGTAAGTGTCTTCATGCAAGTTAGGAGGTAGGGGTTCATAGCCTTCTGGAGGAAACCCTTGCATCCTACGTTATCTACGAAGACCTTTATCGACCAAAGTACCAATGTTTAAGAATAACTAAAGTAAACAAACAACACTCGCTAAAAATATAGAAAACCAACAAGCAAAACAATGTCTTCTCTCAATGAACGTACTAGTTGGCGATGAAATCCAATATCATGTGATCAAGTTGAGAAGGGACTAGGATATGAGCAGGTGGACTAGTTGCCTTGGTAGCCTGCTTAACAGACTTACACCTTGGTGCAAGTTCCCTCATGGTTTTACCCATGGGTTACCCTCCAAGGAGCCCGAGTGAGTTTGACCAACATCTGTTCCAGGTACAACAAAGACTTCCCTTCACTGTCACCTTGTGTAAGGACCCTAAATATTATGGAAAATAAGGATACTTGTAATCATCCTCTGGGCAGGTTCTATCGACAGTCGAGTCTAAACATATGAGCAAGATATCAAGTTCGAAATTATTCAAGAGAACTGAGGACAGATGGACTGGTAAACTCAAGAGGACCGCGAACAAATTTTGAATTCACGAAGCTCCGAGACCAAATGAAAACAGTTGATCCTCAAGAATAATCCCCAAAATATGATCATACTACTATGATTGGTTAAGCCTCAGAGGGATAATATTCATTTCTCTCCCGCACGCGACCTTGTTTTTAACCCCTGTGTGAGAGGGATCCTAGCTATGCTTATACGAAGGTTGGATTTACTCTCCCTATCACAATATTTTGTGTTTGTCTTGAATGCTTTGGAGAGGTATTCTCACATCCTATTCCAAAGCTCTAGTCCTATTCTATTGTTGGTGTAAAGATCTAAAAATAAAAGTTTCTAGTTTGATTTTAATTAGCGTTCATTTTCATGGTTGTTCATTACACAAGGGTGAATGATAGTGAAACTGATGATGTTTGAGACTCGACTCCCAAAAAGGTAAAAGAATGATATGAAAAAATTATTTTCAATGAAATTATAGCTATGGTAAGGAGAAGAGTTTATTTTCTTTCGTCACTAACAAATACTCAAGAATGCAAAATTTTATACTATTTTGTTCTCAACAAGAATTCAAACAATTACCAGATTGTCAAGAAAACATTTTCAGTATCCAAAACCAATGCATCAAAGTATTTATTTGTTTGATTGCAAATGTAAATTAAAATGTTCGTTTAATGCTTTGTGCTTTCACTAATAATGAAAAAGGTTCACTATCATGATTTGAAAAAGAAGAAGCAAAAGTACACAAACAAAGACACTCTCAGCAGTAAATAAGAGACCAAAAGAAGAACAAACTATCCACTCAAAGAAAAACACTAAAATAAAACCAAAAGTCACACTTCATAGTCTTCCGGAATTGAGTAGTCTTCCGGAATTGAGTAAGGGATCAAAGATAAGGAAAAAAAATATAGTGATCGATGACCTTCCTTATGAAAACCTCTGATCAATTAGATAATCGAGAAGAGAAGCAAAAAGAAAACAAGTTTGAGAGAAAATGACTAATTTTGAAATAAGGAAAGAGAACACAAAATCAATAAAGACTAAAAGAATGAAAGGTATCAAATTTGAGTCAAATAGAGGACAAGATCTGACAGAATAGGATCTGAGTCAGAGAAAAAGATCTAAGGACTATGCCCAACAAGCAAGAAAGTCTGCAATTTTTCAAAGGGAGAAAAATCGGTGCTCTAGTAACCAAAGAACCAGAGCGCTAAAACACTCACTAATAGAATTTGGGGGAGTGTTTACAAGCAATCAAAACTCTGACTTAAAATGTGGAGGGGCGCTAGTCGTGAGAAAAGTTTTAGAAAAAATCAGAAAGCTCAGTAACTAAGGGAAATTCAGTAAGAGACTATGTGAGACAACTTAGCAAAGATGAAAGATGTACAGACATATTAAATCAACAAATGGGATATAAGGATAGGAAAAAGAACACAGACGAACCAAGGAAAGAACAAACTGAAAATGTGTTCCCCAATGGAGACACCAATTTCTGTTACGGAAATATTCCCCTACGAACAGGTGAACTTTCCCTTGGAGTATAGACCCCTCTACCAAGATAGAAAACTACCTTTGGACACTACCATTCCTATAGATTCATTTTATCTATCGAAAAAAAAGAGGAGGGAGAGTATGATGTACCTCACTTTCGAAGTTTTTCCAGGCGGCTCCAATCCATGAGTTATGAACAATACATGCAATGGAAAACTAGAAACAAATGACTATATCCTACTCTAATGGATTAGACAAAATCAATTGATCTATGAAGATTAAAACAAGCATAGACAATACATGTAAACACAAACTAGAAGGAAATAGGCCAAGTATATTAATGAAAACTTTAGAAGGAAAATTACAATCTTCAGATGATGTTGCAACAGTGTCTCTAAGTCCTCCTCATCCAACCCTTGCTTGAAATATCCACAGTCAAAATAGCAATGCTTTGTTGATTCTTTCCTCCTTTGTTCACCATGAGAATGCCTCCATTTATAGGCTTTGAGGGGCTCAACCACCTTGGTTATATTTGGAATTAGTTGAGGATATGGCTCCAATAGTTGTGATATATCCCTTAGATGCATCCCAGGAGTTAGATTCGAGCCAAACCAACTCGATCCATCCATAGTTGTCTTTAGAAGAAAATGGGATTTCTTCCAAGATTTGTTCAACCAACTTGGTGCTCCCTTAGAATGGGCAACAGAGAGCTACAACGCTCCCTGTGAGATGGACAAGGAGCGCTAGTGCTCCCTGTATATGAGCAGGGGAGCACTGATCTTCCCAAAAGTTGCCAAGTTGAGCAATTCTCATAGAAAAACATTTGTTCTGACTGTCAGATAATCAGGCTTCTTCTTCTAACATGTTTTAGGGGTTGTATCAAGTGTTTTCATGGTGTCGTTCGCGATGTGACACTTACGGAATGAGAATGTGACACTTACGACACTTGCAACAAAAGTGTGACACTTACGACAATGAGAATGTGACATTATCGAAGTGAGGAATTTTGATGTGTAACAAACATAAGCTTGTAACCTTGGTCACACATTTGACTTACACTTAGAAAATTGTGTTTCATATATTCTACTAGTAGAACATTTTCTTCCTTGGTATCCTTGTTTCCAATTCTGACTGAACCATTTCCAATTATTCTAGTTGAGTCGTCGTTTTCAAAGGAGACGGGTCCATTTCTTTCATTTTATCAATGTTAGAAACTTCTCTTCATCACCTGTCATGTTCTTTGAGCAACCAATGTCAACATACCAACCACGTTTCTTATGCTTAGCTTACAGAGCCAGTGTGCATCCTTCATTGTTATATTGATTTCGTTTTCTTATCCATGTTCTCTTCTAAGGTTCTTGTCTGTGACTTTTGTTATTCTGTTGTGATTCTCTATGAGGGACTGTCATTCTACGAATTTTGGCATGTGTTCAAAGTTGTTTCACTTGTAGCATTCCACTTCAATGTTCAATGATTCAAACATTTTGTAGTTTATTCTCTGTGTTTCACTAGGCCTTCTTGGATAACCATTTTGTGTATGACTTTCAAAGTTGTTTCTATTCCTGCTATTAGCTCTCCAATTTACAGCTTTATGTCCAAAATTATTTCATGCATAAACACAAACCAAAAAACATAGTTTTCTACCTGAGATTTGAAGATCTTCTTAAAGGAGTTACTCTTCTAAATCCTTCTTCTTCCTAAGGCCTGTTTGTTTCTAACTGTCGTTGATTCTGAAATCTGAATCTTCTCGGTGGAGGAGTGTCCCTGTGATCTTCCTTATAGAACTTATTATCCCCTCTGTTTGTTTTTGCATAGATTTTTGGATATTTTTCTTGATCTTTCCTTTTGGAGTTTGATCTCTTTTATGTCTGATTGTATCCAAGTCCAGACTTGTCATGATCAGGCCTTTGAATATTTATAATGTCATCCAAAAAATTTGAGTTGTTCTGCATATTTTTCTTTTGAAGATCCTTTCTCAATGTGACAATCTATGCTTCCAAATTTCCAATGATCATCTCTTATTCTTGTAATTGTTCTTTGAGTGCTTCTTCAATTATTTTATCTTCTATTTGAACCTTCAATTCCATAATCATCTTCTCTAGTTCTTGAGTGTCTTTTTTCTTGTCTAGTTCTACTTGGAGCTTATTGTTTTTCTTCTTTTATCTTTTTATAACTTCTATAGCACTCAACAATTCTTCTCAGTAGTCAACTTCTACCTCTTCATATTCACCTTCGGTGTCTTCTTTATCGGAATCTTCTATTTCCATGAATACAACTCTTTATGTCTCACTTTTACTGATTCCACCTTCATCTGATGAGGAGTTGTTTTCTTTGGTGCATAAACTTTTCTTGAAGAAACTTTTCTTTTTCTTATGAGGACATTTGTTAAAAAAATGACCAATATCATCACAATTGAAACAAATCAATGGAACTTTACCTTTATATCTATCGTTGGTTCCATTTTTCAATCTTCTGACAAAGTTGGCCACTTCTTCATCATCTTCTGAGATGTCACTGCTGCTACTATATTCTTTTTATTTTTGCTTGCCCTTTTGCTTTGAACTTTTGGATGCTTTGAATGTTGCTTCTTTTATAACTGAATTTTCCTATTTAGTTCTCATTTCATAGGATGTGAATATTCTCTGTAGTCTATCCATGTTTATTGAGTCTATATCTTCTTTTTATTCTATTGTTGAGATATTAGGATCAAATCTCATTGGAAGAGATCTTAGTACCTTTTGAACAATTACAGATTCTTCAATTTTTTCTCTCAATCCTATGATTGCATTCACTGTTTCATCAACTCTTAATAAGTAACCTTCAATATTCTCATATTTCTTCATCTTAAGCTGTTCAAATTGACCTCTATAAGTTTGAAGCTTTGCTGCTTTGATTTTTGAATCTCCTTCATAAATATTTTGAAGTTTGTCTCAAATCTCTTTAGCGGAGCTACAATGTATAACGTTGGTATATATTGAATCAAAAAGACCATTCAGAAGTGCATTTATGGCTTTTGAATTATTTAGACTGAGTTTCTTTCCATTTCCATTTGTTAGCGGAACTATTGGTTCTTTGTATCCATCTACAACTGATTACCAAACTTCAAATCCATGTACATGTACATATGTTTTCATCATTCTGCTCCAGAATGCATACTTATGTCCATCAAACTATGGTATTCCATTTTTATACGTATTATTTCTCTCCATGATCTACCTTTCAGTGGTTTAACTGATTTCTGAAGAAACTTGCTCTAATACCAATTGTTGAATTACGGAGAGGGTGAGTGAATCAGTAATAGATATTTCTAATATTTTTAACCACAGTATGCAAGTGTTATTTATCTTTATGATCAATATAACATTATCATCCAATAAGTGCAAAGTAAATAAACCATGAACAAATGAACAATCATCCACATACACAATACACTAGTATTTTTTATATGGAAACCCAATGCAGGAGATAACCACAGAATGTTTTTTTATTATTTATCTTTAAGAATTACATTCATTGGAAGCACCAACTTCCTTTGTTTTCCAGCTGCAACTGGAATGAGGCTCTGGCCCCCTATTTTCAGGATACAACCTGAGGGAAGCTTCAACTCCCCAATTCTCTTGCTACAACCAGAAGGAGGCTACAACCCCCTATGTTCTCTGGCTACAACTGGAAGGTGGCTACAACCACCTATCATTTCCTCGTCCAACCACCCTGAAATATAATTGCCAAATGTAGAAATTGAATGTTACTGTCACAATCTGTTCTGTCAAATTTGTCAAACCTATCACTGTATACTCTTCAACCAATATGATCTGATCACATATACCTCAAACACTGCCAAAAATTTGTACCTCAAACCATGTGCTAGAACCTCATTGTTATACAACCTCTATCTATACCAATAACTTCAGCAACATACCTCAACCAAAATCCCTCAAACATGAACCAATACTAAACTTCAGTAGATCTACCTCAGATCAACTCTACAGCAAACCCTAAACTTCCAAGAAGGCATCCAACAGATTTACAAGGAAAACCTTCAACCAGATTCATAAATTCAACACTACACATATGAAAACCATACATTTTTTCTTCTTGTAGTGTTCTGTTGCTGCAGTTTTGTTGTCGTGATTCTGCTTCCGTGATTTTACTATCGCACTTTTCCTGTCGTGATTTTCCTACCACATTTTTCTCTATCAATAATACCTACCCAAATAATCTTTCACAAAATAGATATTCAATTATATTCAATAGGTGTTAATGGGAGAGTCTCTCTCTTATTTATACTTCCATGTAGTTTTCTCAAGGGGTTACCTTCTAACCAACTTAACCCACTTTCATTCTTTTAGGGTCAACCCACTTCTAACCACTTGTTCCCTTAACTTAACTACTTTGTTCACTTAATTTAACCACTTTCCACAAATACTAAGTTCTCCACTCCTAGTTGCAACTAACTTTATTATTTTATTTATTTATTTTGCAACCACTTTGACTTATCCATAAATAGTAAACTTACCACTTCTTGTTGCAACCATTTTATTATTTAAATAATTTCTCTTTGCAACCACTTTGACTATTTTATTATTCAAATAATTTACTTTTACTCACAACTTCTTGTTGCAACTAACTTTTCTATAATTAGTCAATTCATAACTTATTTTCTCTTAACTAACTTCTTGTTGCAACCACTTTATTATTAATTATTTTCTTAATACAACTGACTATACCCATAATTAATTCCTAGTTACCATCAATTTGACCAGTACACTTCTTCTAGGAGCTTCTAAAATAATTGACTTCGTTGACCTTCTAGGGGCTTCTCGATAACTCATGAGGGTTCTCCAACTTCATATAGCCATAAATCTCTAACCGGGAGGAGTTATGTGATGTTCCACATATCACCGGAAATGGCATGACATGTACTATCCATCTAGAATAGTATTACATGCAAATATATTAGACTTCATACCATTATAAATCAATCAAACTAAAGGCCCTTAATCATATTGTTGGGGCTACCGGAATTTGCTACCGTACTTGCTTCAAGGGTTGACATCAATGACAACCAACCCAATTAATCAACATAGTTACCTTTCATTTTGGGCGCATTTTTTTTCCAAGCCCTCTAATTTCCTTTTCTTTATTTTCTTTAGATAATTTGCAAGTCTCTTTTACAAGCTTTCTTGATTTTGCGCATAAAATGTGTTTCCTTTCAAGTGGGATAGTTATAAGTCATTTTCAAATAGGTGAGCCATTCATTTGTACATAGGACTTAGGGAGAGCACCTAGAAAGGTAGAGCTCAAGTTTTGGACTATGGCATGTTCTTTTATATCCCTACCACTGCATTTTGATTGTGGTTGTTCTTTCCTTTTATTTATTTGTTGATGCTAGCTGCAACAATCTTTGGGCCTTTATCCCCTTCTTCCCATAAGAGAATGAGGTACAAGCCCATTTTTGGGGTACATGTAACCCAAAAACCCAAAAGATGAGGATACGAAGGGGAATGAAGATGGAGAGTGATAAAAGATGATCGAGAATGAAACGATAGCCCATCAAGGACCCCCAGTAGCACCCCTTTCCCTGGGGTGGCCAACTTACTAGAAGCCCCAAGATAACCACCAAGGTGAAATATGGTAAAAAACATAACTTTTGAGCAAACGTTTCATAATCAGAAAGAACCCTTTGAAAATTATCCAAATGCCCCAAATATTAAAATGATACTCACCATGAGACTTGACTAGTTACCTCATAAAGCAAGACCTGTCTTCCTCTGTGGACCAAGCTAGTGTGGTTGATGTTGCTCTATTGTTCATAATGATGGTTAAGTGTTGTGAAGAAGAGGGGCTCCATGGGTCGTGTTGTCCATCCAACTCCCGACACTCCATGTATGCTACTTGCGTGCCTCGAGACATCATCTCCTAAGTTACCCCTAGGTTGGGGGGGGGGGTAACATTAAGCATTTAAAAGAGGGAGCACATCATTTCCCAATTCCAAACCTCCATTGCCTTGCATCTATTTTGCAACAAGATAAAATTGCTTAGGGAATTACATAAAGAATCTGTTGAAACTCGTATTGAAAATTATGGAGCAAAACCTTGAACTATTTAATTTATAGTCTAAGTTGGATACGAGATTTGTTTAAAATGTGAAGTAGAAAAATATTATGGACGACAACAAATGAAGAAAGAATTCAAGAAAACAATTGGCAAGGTTTTATATTAAAAAAAAAAACTTGTCTAAAAGATCATAGTCAAATCTTGCTACTTTAGCTTGAAAAATTGAGCAAAGAAACAATAATTCCAAAGGTAACAATATAACAAGGTAATATCTACCCATTGAATTGAATCAAGAAATTTTAGAAATCAAACTATAGTCAAAGAAACATTTATAAAACCAATTGAAATTAAAAATCAAAGTGTCAATACTACAAAATATGATGGATCAACAAAATTATATAAGCATTTGGTGAAAGTTTAAATACTCAAATTAAAGCAAATCACAAGCATTCTAAAATCAACACCAAGATCAAGCAACTTATAAGGATGTCTTATAATCATTCTAATCACAAGCACCATCACAATGACTATTGAACTTACCCATGTCAACATTTCTTTGAATAAAAACTACACTCTCCTGCAAAATAAAGGTTCCAATACAATAAAGGGGTCGTAGACATTCCTAATAGGAATCAACCTACATCACATTGATCAAATTACAACACAATAATTTTCTTTGAAACTTTTAAAATCA
This sequence comes from Picea glauca, assembly GCA_000966675.3. Classification (NCBI taxonomy): domain Eukaryota; kingdom Viridiplantae; phylum Streptophyta; class Pinopsida; order Pinales; family Pinaceae; genus Picea; species Picea glauca. The sequence continues at coordinate 12,181 of JZKD02S0642131.1, forward strand.
TTGTCTTGTTTCCAATCATTATCAAGAGTATAGCATCCATTGATACATCACATTGATCAAATTACAACACAATAATTTTCTTTGAAACTTTTAAAATCATTGTCTTGTTTCCAATCATTATCAAGAGTATAGCATCCATTGAGAGAGTGAGTACGAAGAGGCATTTTGGAAGTTAAACAAACTTCAACCTCATCACCCCTCTCGATGCTTTGATGAGAAAGCATGTTTGGGGGCATGTTATGCACCCAACATTAATATCATAAAAATCAATATATATGTGATATAATATAGTATAACAAAAATTTAATTATTAGAAATTAAAAATCAACATATATATATGATATAATATAGTATAACAAAAATTTAATTATTAGAAATTATAAAGGTCGTGACACTCGTTGCAAGGCATCTCTTCAAGCACTATACAAAGAGATTACATTCTTTAGTGGTATTAAGATATTCAAATCAATTTGTGTGTATTGACATTATATTTATGGGTTTTTATGCTATTTTACATTGCATTTTTAGGTTATGAATCATTGGGTTCACAAGTTTAGAGGCATAATTTGCCCCCAACCTTCCATGAAAATTCTTTCATTTTGTAAAAACACATTGTAGAAGCATTTAACCACCCACCATGTAGTGATGAAGTGATCCTTGAAGCCTCTTTGAGTTAGAACAAAGCTTCAATAAAAATAAATTCATAAATCTAATGTTTTCGACAAGGCTTGAAGTTGGAGAGACACCATCATAGGTTTTAACAATTGCCAAATCATGCTAGTACTTTTTTTCGAGTTAGTGATCCTCATTACGCAAACATAACTATACTTGTTAGGAACCTTCATTTTCACATTTTGTAAGGTCATCATTGACTACTAATGTTTTTTTATCATTGTCATTAACCCACTTACAATTTCACTCATAGCAATCCTGGTGATCCAATTACAATACAAAAATTTTGTTTGAAACTTTGAAGCCATCTTGTTTTGTTTTCTAAACCTTGGGTATTATCAAGAATATAGCATCAATTAAGAGAGAGTGTTGAAGACATATTTTGGAAGTTCAACAAACTTCAACCTCATCACCTCTCTTGATGCTTTGACAAGAAAGCGTCTTTGGAGGGGGAGGGCATGTTATACATCCAACATAAATACGATAAAAACAAACATAGATATGATATAATACAATATAATAAAAATAATAATTATATATAATTATCATTAATTATTAAAAATTCTTAAGTTTATGACTCATCGTTGGCCATCTCTTCAAGCACTATACAAAGAGATTACATTGTTGAGTGGTATTAGAACATTTGCATCAATCATATCTTATATATTTCTCTCTTGACATTCTATTTATGGGTTCTTGTGCTAGTTTGTAATGCATTTCCAGGTTATGAATCATTGGGTTCACGAGTTCAGAGCCACATTTGCCCCAATCTTTCATGAAAAATCTTTTATTTTGTAAAGCATATATTGTAGAAGCATTTAACCACCCACCATGTACTGTTGAAGTGATCCTTGATGTCTCTTTGAATTTGAACAAAGCTTCAATAAAAAAAAAATCATAATATTGGTGTTTTCAGCAAGGCTTGAAGTTGAAGAGACGCCATCTAAGGTTTTAGCAATTGCCAAATCATGTTAGTACTTCTCTTGAGTCAATGATGCTCGAGACTCGAACATAACCCTGCTTGTTAGAAACCTTCATTTTCACGACGACTTGTAACGTCAACATTTGCATCAATCATATCTTATATATTTGTCTCTTGACATTCTATTTATGGGTTCTTGTGCTAGTTTGCAATGCATTTCCAGGTTATGTGTTGGTCCCCGGTTTTGATCATGTTCTTTGCCTATATTATATACCACAGACCTCCACTTATATGCCAATACCACCCTTTTGGCCTCGTTTTGACATAATTAACATCTCCCTACCATTCGATGGGGTTACCTAAGGTATCTTTGCATTTCAAACTATTTTTATGCACTTTAATGCTTTAAATTGGTATTGGAACTAATATCGCTTGGGTTAGGTACCACTTCTATTTTTGGAACAGGATGTCGGTACCGGGTACCAACTCGTACCCGTGGAGGTACCATTGGAGCCGCTCAAGATCTGCGCGTTATGGTGTGCGTTATGGTTCGAATGGGAGACAGAGAGATTCACATGACGGCTGGAGTCATCGCCACAGGGTGCTCGAAGGCATAATGATAAACCTGGATCGATTATTCTTCATCGTTCACACTTCGTGACACTACGTGTCACGAAGATGTGAAATACGTTTTAAAAACTTGATTCCAAGACTATTCTCGGATCGGGGATCCGTTTGTTTTTATGCATCTTTGTTTTCGACTGTTGGAAACAGAAGGATTTTTTATATATAAACCCGTGATCACTCCTGAGAATGGGTTGTTATTGTTGTTGATGGATTATGTTATGTCGTGAACCTATTTTTTTGAATACAAATTGTTGTTACATTATATTATTCGACTGTCATATGATCTGAGTATTGTTCTTATGAGTTAATGAGGCGTGAAGTTACACCATGTTTGCATAGAATGATCTAGTCGGCTCCGGTTGTTACCCACAACGTTTGTGCCATTTGGTTGGGCCCGCCAAACCGGTGCAGTCGCTGCCTTATTTTGCAATAGATTTAGCTTTTTTATGTCATAGATTTAGTTGCTTCAGTGTGTTAGTATTCGCTTACTTGAATAGTATATTTGCAGCTCATAGTGCATCGTAGATTTAGTGTTTCATAATTGTGTGTAATCGTTCTCCAACAGAATCATTTCCCACATACTGTTATCTTTTGCGTTGGTAAATATAAAACACATGATTGATGCCTGTAGGGTTTAAGAGTACGAACGAGGTATTGTTTGGCTTTTCATTTTCAATTCGAATATAACTCAGAATTAGCATGCACTTTGCTTTGTTAGACAGTAGTTACCTTGCCTGCTTAGAACAGTTAGATTACAGTTAGAACAAAGGGAGCTCCTGGTACCAGTAGATAGGATAGTACTCTGTTTTCCTGTAGACATAATTAGATTTATTTTTGCTGCTCAGAATGAATGCATTTTCGACAATACTCTGTGTGTCCTGACTTAAACATAAATGATGATGGTAGATGATCGGACATAGAGGTAAAATAATCTTGTGAAACCACACTTTCGAATAGAAATAGCAGCACCAGCATTTGAGCATAAGGCTGTTTTTTCTGTTGATGACTTAAATAGGAAATGCTCAGTTTCAAGATAGTTATTAAAATTCAAGTTCTCAGAATAGGCGTGTGTTTTCTTCTTAGGATAGCATTCAGATAGATACTAGACGCTTACCTACACATACTGTGTATCAGCTCAAAGTTTACCAACCCTGGTTTGACAATTTAGTGTTTCAGGTCATTCAAAGCTTCAATTTAGCAGCCTGACATTTTTGGCGTCGTTGCCGGGGAGCTGTTTAAAA
>JZKD02S0642153.1:0-15642 GCA_000966675.3 Picea glauca
GCTTTCCTTTTCTTCGTCCATTTGAGAATTTAAGAGAGAAAGTCCATAATTTTTCTCCTTGAAGTAAAGAGAAGATTTTGGTTGAATGATTATGAATATAGGGATAAACCCCCTCATACTTAACACTTTTCATGAGTTATTCCTAAATTCTCAGTCATTTTTCCATTAAATCCGCTCACTTCCCCCTGTTGCATAATCATCATGGTTATACCTTCTTGATATGTTGCTCTTGGTCTGCAAAACCATGAGTTCTAGATTCTAATATGTTGGAAACAAATTTCCCTGTGGATTCGCCAGTTTGCTGACGATTAAAATCACAACAAGGATTGTGCCCACAAAGTATTGCTAAAGCCTATTAATTATAAGCTAAATGATATATATAATACTAGTAGGTGGGACCCCCTCTTAGATTCGAGGATCAGATTTGGTTCTTATTGATGTTTTCACTGATGTTCGACACTTCTTACAGGTTTGAGCATGATTAATGATCAATGCTGGTTCTATTCGCGACAAATGGATAACACATGTTTGTTCTCTTTCTCTAGGCTCGAATGTCATGTCATAATGGCTTATGATATCCATTGTTACCTTTGCTATTTACTCCTTGATTTATTACTTGAGACACCTGCAAAAGATACATGTTAGTAACAACAAAAGAGCAATTGAAAAGAAATGAAGTAATATGAACAAAATCCAAAAGAAAGGAACTATTCTACTATGTTATACGATATTGCACTATGCATTTGAATTTTAAATGGATTTTTATTAGTCCTAGCTAACAGGGTTAGTGGCTATATGATTTATTGGCTTATATGGAAAAACATGTGATATGAGCTATGGTGTGGTTGGAAATGGTTAATATGACATAGGATGGCGCATTTTGGATGTTGGTTTTGATGCATGATTCAATTGAATGAATTAATGGAATGGTTGGTTGGTGTGTACTAAGTGATTGAAGGAGTAAAGGATGGAAGATATTGGTGATATGGCATGTGTGTCCACCGTGTTGTATTGAAAGTTTCCCACCTGTTGTTGGTGGTCGACTCCAATTTCCCTGTGTTGGTCCTACAGAGAGAACCCTTCATTATTCAAAGCCCGTTTTGGAGCCAGTTTTATCCTGTTAGGCACATCTTTTGAGTTGATGGAATATAGTCGACAGTGGCTGGTTATTGGTCGTCTCTGTTAATAGATGCCACAGTGGTTTTTATGATTGGTGTATAATCGTTGTATTGTTTTATTGTGGAAATAGATTCGATAGTTCAGCATGTTTTAAATTGGTTGATTTGAGAAATGGAATTAGGCATATAGTTGTTGTCTCCTTGTATTGGATTGATAACTCAACATTGTTTGATGTTTTCTAGAGTAATTAGACATGTACAGTCAAATAAATTCTCTTGCGTTTTGTTGAATGATCTGCGTATCGTACAACATCGTATAAGTTGAAATGATGATTGTTGTTACTGTTTAAATGGAAAATCAGGATTATTGTAATATTGATGGTGGTGTTTTGGTTGTCCACTGCATATGTTATGGGTATCGTTTGATTACACCATCAGATATGGGCACGGGTTTTATAACAGTATGATTTCATTGCAATTTGATTATTAAATTGTTTAGAGGAATGAAATCAGGCACGATTTTTGTGTCTTTGTTTGATTGAGGAAATAATTCATGGATAGTGGTTGATTTTGTTATGCTGAACAAAGTGGAAACAAGTGACTATGTGTTCATTTGGAAATTGTTTTAAATATTAAATGGAACAAATGAGAAGAAACAGAACTCTTCTACAAGTTGTTGTGGAACGTATATTGTCTTGTTTTGATGACATTGTGTTAGAGATTTAATTGCAAACAGTGGGAAAGTTAATACACATAATTGATTGAATTATACATGGTAGTTGTTCACCGTGATTATTTGGTTAGTGTTGGATCTTTTTCATTTAATATAGAATGGTTTTATGGATTACTTTATTAATTTTATGAACAATATCTTCTCTCTTCCCTACCATCATTTCACTTTTCGCTAATTACAATCCCCCTTCCTTCCCATATTCTTTTTTCACTACCTGTTCCTAAAATTTAATTACAGTTAAGAAAAAAAAATATTGTAACAGTTTAAGATCACATGGATGGATTAAAGTGATGTGTTCTCTGGTTTACGTTTTAGTTGATTGTTGTTGTTTGTGAGCAGTAACCATGTTCTTTTTCCCCTCATTTTAACATCTTTTCTCTCAATAAAAACCCCTCACATATCCCAGAACCTTTTTTCACCCCCTGCTCATTGACAATGGATTAAACAATTTGTATGGATTAGATTGCATGAGTCTGATATGTTGTTGAGCCAAAATTTATTTCATATTTTCAAAAGCGTTGTCATGGTTGATAAAGAAACTATTTGCTAATCAATTATACATACAAGAATGAGTTTTTCAAGCAAAAGGTTGAAAATCAAGGCCCACCATGCCCCGGACAAAGGGAAAACCATTAATACCCCTTCCTCACCTTCAAATGATTCTAATAAATCGACGTCTTCCTGCATGCATTTGAAGGATGATTGCTCTCATGTGATCAGTGAGATTAGGTCTAAAGGTTCCACACAACCTAAGGCAAATTCAGAGAGATTAAAAGATGACAGCAACAACAAAAGAAATATTTCCTCACACACTGGAAAATATGGATTTTAAGTTTTATTTATTTATTATTGTTGAGAACAGTTGACTTCAGAAATTTTGGACAGCATGCTATTTTGGATATATGAGTAATATATTTTTGAAAATAATTTCAAATACAAATGAGATAAATTGTCAAACATGAATTTGATGATGGGAGTCACAAGGAGGGATGTTTTTGTTTAATTGTTAAGAGCTAAAGGGGAGACACAAGGGGTCCCACCTACTAGTTATTATTTATTTAAAACCCTTATTATGATTTATTACTTTTCCCCCTAACTAAAAGTTGGTTGAGTTTTTAGTTAACTTAAATAATGAAGTAGTTCAACTACTTCAACCAATTCTAATTTGCTTAAAGGAAAAAGGAAAGGGAGGAACAAGAGGAGAATAGAAGGAGAAGCATACTAAGGTTTTCTCTTTAAGTTTGTGTTGATATAGTTCAGTTTTCATTCATTCCTTAATTTATCACAAGCCTAATTATTTTTTATGATAGCATGGTCTTATTATAGACAACAAGATTTAGGGTTGAATTACATCATTCAGACACTTGTTTTTTATAGGTGTTGATCTATCTTTGATATCTGTGTAAACTTGTATGTTTGTGAATTAATTTTCATGACTAACAAAGGCTATTGTGTAGAGTCGAGTAGGAAGCAATTTGTGGCAAGCTAATCCATCTTTTAGAGTTCAGTTTTTTATTTTCTGCCAGAGGTCCTTTTGTATGTTTCATCAGGGATGTCTAAGTTTGACTTTGGTCCAAAACTTCTTCAAGAAATTGTGTAAAGAGAATGAATCTTTGATGAATTGGAATGAAATAAAGGATTTGTTTATGTCTCATCTATCTTGATTATCTACTTTGTGTCTTTACTTCTGTCTCTGTATTTATTTCAACATATGTTATGTTCAGAAAAACACATAAATAATGAATTTTTCAGCAAGCTTTTATTTATAAAAAAAACCATCCTAAGCACTTGTATCAATGCTTGTGAGTTAGGATATTAATTTTGATGGCTATAAACATAGGGTTATATTCCCATCTATTTTTCTTTAGCCAAGTAGAATCTAAAAATGCTTGAGTAAGATCATTTCATATATTTTCCTCAACAGACATGATGAGGGGAAATCAGTACAACAATGCAAGAAGAGGACAAAATTCAAGGAAGTGGCCACCTAGGCCCTCATAGAAGATGGCTTAGAGAAAATAGGAGATCAAATAAAGGAAGTGACAAATGAAGAGTTTCAGCACGCTGCGTAGAAACAATAGGAGAAACACATGTATGTGCAGGAGAAGATAGATTCATTGCACCAGCTTTTGGAAGCACACAAGATAGAACTAAAGCAACGGAAAGAGGAAGAAAAGACCGAGAATACAATGAATATTATAGAAGTAAGATTGGCGACCTCTCACCCAAAATAATTATCAGCAGAACATCGAATGATAAAGATATCACCAGGAGTTATAGAGCTACACTCGACAAAGATGCAGTAGCAAGCACAATAATTAAGTCATATTGACTTAGTCTTGTCGTAGTTTCCAATGAATGTATTAAAGGGTTTGCAGACAAGTGTTACACAGGAGATGAATTTGCATGCAAAGTCTATTATCTCTCTAGGAGTCCTTCTCAGGTTGTATCTTGAATAAGCCTGGTAACTTAAAGTGTAATTGTTTTTGTGTTTATGTGTGGATCAAATCGGATAACTTACCTACTGGATTGGTATTAAGGAAATCAAGTGTATATAACCAAATGAGGCAATGCTTTCAAGAATTAATAATCACAAAGGTAACTTAGTTGGTGGATGAAGAAAGCTATGCTTATCAACCAGAACACACATGTGATGGGTCAAATAAGATAGTGTAGATTAATATTAAATAAAGCTTATGAACTGAAAAAATGAGATAACAACCATTAGCAGTTAAGACAAACTTGAATCAAAGTACAGAAAGAGAAAGATAATGGAAATCTGACATCAATAATGAAAGGACACTGTGATTTGTATTATATATCTGAAAGTCTATTACAATAGCATCAAGGTCTCTCTATCCAGACTCGAACCACTAGTGTATAACATTGATAGGCTTTATAGCCTTTACAAGCAGTTTTAGATCCTGAGAAACTAGATCTGAAATACTAATAATAGAAAAATTGTTACAAAAATATCTCAAGAGTATGGATCTAGTCCATCTCTAGAATTTGATTTGTCTTCAATCCTCTAAGTCTTCGATAGCTGCATGAAGGTCCTGATGTATGAGAACAAGGATGGTGTCTTTCTTCAACAGTTGGATAAGTTCCTCAACAGTTGTAAGCAATCTTCAATAATGATAGGCTAATAATCAAACTATATACCTTGTTTAATGCCTTGAAACTCTGAAACAGATGTCAAAAAATATGGAGCAATTTGTTTGAGATTACGTTATGCTTCATCACCCAAAATCCCCTTTACTCGAGTGCCAGAACTTCAAAATCAGTTTTCTACATCTTTCGGCGGCTCTTTTTCCCTGAAAAATGCGAGTTAGCCACCGAAATCCTTGATTTTTTGCGGCTAACTATGTGTTTTTATGTTGAATATTCCACTGAAAGCCTGTTTATTCCAAAAAGAGTCAAACATCAAAAATGAGTCTTCTCCTTGATTATTTGGACTCTTCCACTTGCAAATTTTGAGCAACCTCTGCAAGAACATGCAAATCTGGGTGTGTAGTTGTTTTGGCTTTCAACTTTTTTATTTTCTTCTTCAAATGCTTAGCTAATATCCATAGCTTGTGGTTGTCCTTTATGATCCTCTTCTTCTCCTTCTTTTCCTTTACACTTTCAAGTGCCAATTTTTCCAAGGCTGCACTGGTTTCTGTGAAATTCTTTGATAGAGTCTCGTATCTGGCCTTTATCACCCTCTCTAGCACTTCCTATTGTGTTATTTTCTCTTTGAGTTTCTCAATCTTCCTTGATTTGTTCTATTTATTTTTGCTACTAGATGTTTCACATTTTTCAAGGCTTGTGAACATCTCAGTTTCTAGTGCTTGCTCCATGGAAAGTTCTATATTTTCATCAACATGGACTTGTTTTTTTTCTGGTTCTTCATCTGAGTCAAAATATGGCAAATTTAGAAAATTTGTCTTCTTTGGTGCAGCCTTCTCTGTGTCTTCATCAAAATCCAGCTTCTTCTTTTCTTTTTGGGATTTTAAACTGGATCCTAGTTCTACTTATGGTTCAGGAGTGATGGTCCTCTTCCTTTTCAAATTGCTTTGAGGAGTCAATGATTTCTTACCTACTTTCTTCTTACCTTTCTCAGGTTGAGATTGTAACTCAAAACCTTCCCAGAATACAAAGTGTTCCCGTGTCCTTTCTTTCTTCTTTAATTCTTCTACAATAATCATAGTTATCAAACCAAAATGAAAAAGGGTATTCTGAATGTTGTTTGGTTTAGCCTGAACTATGTTGCACATCTTAGTAAGACTTTTGTGGAAATAGAATGGAAAATTTAAAGGTGTCTTCCCTGTAAAGTGATCCATTAGCTTGAAATGATACAACATGACCATGTCATACCTTCCCTTTGTAGTTATGTATAATTGGATGTCTTTGCGAAGATTTTTCCATTTCTTTTCAAAGTGGGAACTAGGAATGTCTTTTTTCCAAATTATGTCTTGAAATTCTGGTTTCAAGTATGGTCTAAATTCCAGGCTTTTTGTGACTGTAGTCTTGAACCAATTCTTCCCTGTCCTTGGCATGCATGTAGCAGAGGCTATGGAAACTTCATCTTCTTGTATCTCCAAAGAGAAAATTGTGGCCTTTTCCTCGTCAAAAGACTTAGCAAAAACTTATGTGATACCCTGGTGGTATCCCTCATGTATCCTTTCGACATAAGTAAGACAACCTGCATCTGAAAAATACTAGTGAATTTGTGGGTGAGATTGTAAATAATGTATGGTGTCTATCTCCTTTATGAGAGGTGGACCTCCTTGCCTTTTCCCCATCTGCAATAATCACTAATTAGTTTGAAAGACCTGAAAAAAATATTTCTTACCAATAGGCAGGAGCTTGCAGGTGAAAGTGAATGACTTTTGTGTTATCGAAAGGGTGAAAGAGCGCCTTTTATAAACTTTCATCATGTGTTGTGTTTAAATTCAAATCATGGCTTTTTGCTGGTGTTAACAAGCTCCGGGAATGAGTGAAAAGAGTGTAATGATGATTGAACAGTCTTCTAAAATGATAAGACATCGAAACCCTCACACGATCTACATAATCATTTACATAAACGGTGGCAAGGAACATGGGATAATGCCAAAAATCCACTTAAGAGGTCATTATGTCTTGATGATATGTGTCCTTCAATTCACATTTAGGCTCACCTAATGTGTTGTCTAAAAAACTTATTCTTCACTTTCGTCGGTTCCTCTGTCTTTTTGAAATGTTGTTTTGCCGCCAAAAGCTTGAACTTTTGGCAACTCATCTTAAGCTTTAAAAAAACATTAGCCGCCGAAAATATTTTCTTTGATTTTTTGAAAACAATAAATGTCAAATCGACTTATTTTGGACTTATTCTCTATTCTTGGAGACATAGACCATAAAAATAAAAAAAGACACTTATTCATGACTATGCTATCACCTAAAAAATTAATGAAATGACTGGTTTATTTTAAGAGATAACATTTGGCTACTATTGGGGATGAAATGTCCCTGTGAGGTTTCAAGAAATTTTATTGACTCAGTAGCCTTCCTATCACCTAAGACTCAAAACTAACTTGACTCAGTATTCCATTAGGCATGGAGTTATTTTGACAAACAAATTGAAAATGAAAAACTGGAAATAAATATTTACAATAGAGAAAGGCTTGAGAAAGCCTCATGAGAAATAAAGTTTGAGAAAATGCCCATTGAATGGGCCACCTGTGACTTCTTCACCTTCCAGATTCTGGAGAAAAAAAGTGTTGTTCTGTTGTACCTGTGCAATAATGAATGGACATGTCCATAATGCATCAAATTTTCCATGTTTACCTTTCTCTTGTCTTGCTACATCCCACTTTAGAACCAAGTCCCCTGCTTTGAAGTCATTTGCCTTTGTTTTCCTGTCAAAAGTTTATTTCATCTTCCTCTAATGAAATTCTGTCTTTTCCAGCAGATGTTCTCTGTCCTGCTGCAATTCTACCAAATGAAAGATCCTCCTGGTAAGGTCATTTTTCTCAAAATCAGCTTCCTGCAAAAATTTGGCAACTAGTAATGCAAGTTGGATAGGAAAGATAGCCTCAGTGCCATATACCAACTTAAAAGGTGATGTGCCAATTGATTTCTTATTTGTCACTCTGTCAACCCACAAAGAAAATTCCATCTTGGAATCCCATGCCCTTATATTCTGCTCAAGAAACTTCTTAATAATTCTTACCATACTCTTGTTTGATGACTCAACAACACCATTTCCCTGTGGATAATAATATGTAGAATGTACTAATTGAATCCCCATGTCTTCACATAACTTTAACAAATCTTTATCATTAAATGCAGCAGCATTGTCTGTGACTAATCTTTTTGGACAGCCAATCCTAGCAAAAATATGATCATATAGAAAATAATGATGACAGTATGGTTAGCATTCCGAGTGGGAATGGCTTCAATCCATTTGGTAAAGTAGTCAGTAGCAACAAGAATCCATCTATGTTGATTGTTGGAAGGTGGATGAATTTCCCCTATGAAATCCAAACCCCATTGTTGGAAAGGGCCTATGACCACAACAGGTTTCAGGGGAAGAGATTTCAATTGTTACTTACCTACAAACCTCTGGCATTTATCACATGTCTTTACAAAATCACACACATCAGAAAATAAACAAGGCCAATAGTAACCAACTCTCAAAATTTTATGAGTAGTGGTTTTCCAGTGATGGTGTCCTCCACATTCACTACTATGAAATTTTGTCATTTTTTGAACTGATTCTTCTTTGTTAATGCATCTCAAGAGTACCCCTGATGGGTCTTTCCAGAACAACATTTTATCATTTATGCAGAATTTAATGGCCTTAAGTTTCAAACCTCTCACCTGTCTCTTGCTCATGTCTAGTGGAGCTGTCAAATTCTACAAAAAATATATTATGTGACTGTACCATTCACAATCTGCCAAGTGAGAGGATACCTACAAATCATAACTGAGTTCCTCTGCTGAAATTTGAGGTTGATCACTTTCTGCATTTATGCCAACAAGATTTATCTCTAACATTTTACAATTGTCTTCTGCAAGGATTTTGGCAAGTCCTTGGCCTCTGATAAGTTTTATTGGATTAATCTCCATATCAAATTCAATCATTTTAGCTATCCATTTGCTTCTCTTGCCATCAATGTCAGGATAAACAAGGACATCTTTTACAGAACTTGAGGGTACATATGCTATTACCTTGGCCTGTAGTATATAAATCTTGAATGATCTGAGTGATTTGATTAGTGCATAGGCTTGTTTTTCAATTGGGTCATACTTAATTTTAGCATCCCTCAAAACCTTGTTGAAAAATGCTACTGGTTGTTCATGCCCATCATGATTCTTCTATAATAACACTGATGCAATTGTATCATTAGAGRAAAATGAGAAAATATAGAAATCTTTATCAAAATTTGGGCTAATTAAGACAGGGGCTATCATAATAGCTTTTTTGATAGATTCAAAAGAATGTWTGGCTTCCTCTGTCCACTTTACTTCAGAATCCTTTCTCAACATGCATGTGATATATTTAGTAAGCTCTRCAAAATTTGCRATAAAYCTCCTGATGAAATTTATGGTTCCAAGGAAAGATTGGATATCTTTCTTGGATMTTGKGAGAGACAATTTCTGAATTGCCTCTACTCTTGYTGGATCRATCTTCACTCCATCTGCAGACACAATATGCCCAAGCAACTTACCTTCTCTGAGTGCAAAATGAGACTTCTTGGGATTTAAAGAAATGCCATACTTTATGCATTTCAAGAATGTCTTTTATAAATGTTGCAAGTGATCTTCATGGCGGTATGAAAAAACTATGATATCATCAAGGTAAATCAAAACAAATCTGTCTTTTTCCCCCAAAAATGCAATGTCCATTGCCCTCTGAAATGTGGCTCTCGCATTCATCAATCCAAATGGCATTTTTTTGTACATGAATGTACCCCATGGTGTGGTAAAGGTTGGTTTTTCTCTATCCTCTGGATGGAATTCAATTTGATTATACCCTGAGAAGCCATCAATAAATGACATGACACTTGCTCCAGAAAATTTTTGCAGAATATGTTCCATCTTAGGCAATGGGTAATTATCTTTTCTAGAGAATTTGTTTAAATTCCTGAAGTCTACACAGAGTCTAATCTCACCATTTTTCTTTCTAGTAGAAACAAGGTTGGCAATCCATTCATAGTATCTAAGAGAGATGATGATCTTGGCATCCAACATTTTTTTGATTTCCTTCTCCATAATAGGAAACAACATTAGATTGAATGATCTGAGTTTCTATCTGAAAGGTTTTGTGTCTTTGTTCAAAGGAATTTTATGTTGTATGATCTTTGTAATGTATGCAATCAAATCACTATACTGCCATGCAAATATATCAGAAAATTCCTTTAACAGCTCACCATATTCAGATTTCTATTTATCAGTCAAATGAGAAGCTAGATTAACATACTTGGGGTTTTCTTCATTTTCTACATTAAACTGAAACACATCAGAATCTTCCTCTTTCTTTTCTAGTTTAATGGCAACATCATTATGATCAAAAAGTATCTCTAAAGGAACCAAACCTTTGGGGATACGGTTGGTAGAGAGGTGTACAATTTCATGGGATCCAATTTTATTTATAAATTTAGGCTTTTGAGTCTCTTCATCATGCTCATTTTCCTGATGAATCTGTAAATCTGAAAAACTCATCTATCACTCCTAGAAATCTGTTTAGCTCCGCATCATCTTCAAATAATTTCCAGAATTTAACATTATCAGGTAAAGAAGGCCTATACTTTACCTGAATTTCATAATTCAACTTTGGGGGAAAAGGAGGTATGAAAGTACTAACTGAAACAGCCAATGAATCAGCCAACTGATTCATGGCCCTAGGAATATATGAGATATCGAATTCAGTGAACGCAACAATCACATTTAGAACCTCATCTCTGTAAGATTTCAACCTCACATGCTTGGCTTGGAAAGACTTATTTACCTGTTGAATGATTAAATAATCATATCCATATGCTTGTAGTCTCTTAATCTTCATTTCTTTTGCAGCATTCAATCCTAAGAGAAAAGCCTCATATTCCACAATATTATTTGTGACTTGGAAATCAAGCTTGAATGACAAATGTGTAGTTTCTTTAGATGGTGAAATCAATACAACCGCTGCTCCAGCAGTCTCTTTAGTACATGTCCCATCAAAGAACATACTCCAAAGATCATCTTCTTCCACCTCTGTGGGTTGAACACTAGGTTGTTTAAGCAACAATGAATCTGGCAGTGAATCATCAAACTGTAGTATGCAAGATCCCATACCTGTGTCAACTGAGTAAATAGGATGGTTGGTTGGATTTTGTTCATCACTGACGATGTAAGCAAGATGTGACTCTCTATATATTCTCTTATTTACTCCTCCAAAAATAGGAGTAGTAGCCTATGAAAGGTCCATTTGAAGGGTTCCTCCTAACCTCTTCATCCATGATCTTGATAACAAACATCTGAATTTTGGTGGAATATCTGCTACAACTACATCCATGACCACATTTTTCATAGATGCTTGAGTTAAAGTTACTAGAAAATCCTTGATCAACCCGAGACATTTAACTTTTCTAGAGTCAAATGAGAAAAGATCATGGTAATTTTTAGTAATTTCTAATCCAAGCTCATCCATAACTGCCTTTGGCATTAGATTGTGAGAGGCTCCAGAGTCTAGCAGGAAGTTATGCAACGTTTTGTCATGAATGTTCAGAGAGATATAAAATGGTGGATAGCTTTCATCTCTATCCTCTATCATTTGACCTAAGAAAATGGTGGGCTTGTCATCATATATATTAAGAATATCAGCAGATGGAGATATGGATTTGGGATCAAGAGTTTTGAGGATATCTTTCTTAAAAGATTCATTCTTCATTAACTCAACCAAAGTGATGGGGATTTTGATTTTTTGTATTTCAGCTTCCAAATTGAAGGAATAAGAGGTTTTGTCAAAAAGTTTTACCTCATTTGAAGGGGTTTTCAAAGCACTATGTTGGTCATTAGGGGGATAATATTTTTGAGTTTGTTTCTTTGTAGGAGCATCAATCTTCTTGGGAGGAGCTGGTGTATTCTCATTTGAAGGGGCTTTCAAAGGAATCTGCTGGTCATTAGGGATCTTATCTTTTTGAGTTTGTTGTTTGGCAGGGGCAACAGTTTTCTTGGGAGGAGCTGGTGCACTATGTTTGGCAGTGTTGGACTTAGATCTTAAATTGTATTTGTTCTTATCATCAGTTTGAAAAAGACTATTATCAGTAGAAATTTCATTTATCTGTTAATTCATTAATGCCTCTTCATAATCATGTTGTGTTAGATAATATTTCCCTGCATCATCTCCAACGCAGTGAATATTATCTTCTTATTATTCTTGAAAATCATCTTCATCTTCGTCCATCACAACATTTTGGAGAGGAGCCTTTACCCTCTGATCTTTTGTTAGATTTCTCTCTCTCTTCGAGATCTGTACTTGTTGGTTATTCCTCCTTAAAGTATTAGGATTCTGATTTGGATTTCTATGAGGGTATTCATAGGAACCTTTTCCCTTGGCAGGCTTCTTATTTTCAATCTTTATCTTGGACATTTTTGAGGTTAATGACTCTAGCATCTTAGCCAATTTGTCTATCTTAGGATTTTGAATTGATGACGAAGAGGCTTCTTCCTTTTGCTTTTTTCTATCAACATTTCCCTTTAACTTATGAGCAGCTAAGATATTTGACTCAACTTCAAGGGAAGCATCTTGCATCAAATAAAGTGTAGCAAACCTTCTCTCTCTTAGTAGAAAACAGAATTCAGATTCAAAAGAGTTGGCATAAGTGATTTGGGCAGAAATATTTGTAGGTTTGATTTCTACAGGTATTTTACTATACATTATGTTGAATCTCTTGGTGAAATCAAACACAGATTCACCATTTTCTTTCTTAAGGTTTCCAAACTCTGTGATATAGTACAAGAAATCTCTCCTATCTCCCTAGTGTTTTAAAAAGATATCATCCAACTCTTCTATTCCAACTATAGAACCAGCAGGAAGTTCCTTGAACCACTTCCTAGCATGACCATCAAAGCTCTGGACAAAGACTCTAGTCTAGACATCAGCATCTTCTATGTTTAAGTTCTCGGCATAGCTATAGAAGGCTTCTATATGTTCCTCTACAGTTACATTACCCTCTCCAGTGAATTTTGGCATATATTTTTGGTAATCATTAGTAGGCATGGCTGCAGGTGGATTTTGCAAAACAAGAGGTGCATATCTAGCAGCTAGAATTCATTGCATTTTGGTCAATGGAGCAGGTGCAACCATAATTATTATTGGTGAGAGAGGTGATAGACTTTTATCAGATTCTTCAACACTAGGGGGATTTAATTGAAAAGGGGGTGTTGAGTCTCTATTTTGACATGTATAATGCCCTATGTTACCTTGTATCCAAGCCTTTTTTCCTATGTTATAATCTCATACTTGATTGTTTACTCCCAAACACATACCTAATGACCTAGTTCATGTTCACAAGAGGTAATTGATGATTTAAAGCATGTTTTGTTTAACTTTCTTGAATTAATTCGATTAAAGTGTTCTATCTTGTATAATCCTAATAGTTTGACTCATGAGCAGCTTATTCCGGTATCTCATCATTCTGGTACTACAAGTCATTGTGCAATCCAGTACCAGCCTGTGTGTATTCCAGTACTAAACAACTACCTACAGGATTCTGGTACCAGCATTCTGGTACTGTATTTTCTCCTCGATTTTCGGGCAGATGACGATGAATATACAAATTTAGGAACATGGGTTTTGTCCAAACATGTGTTTTCATGCCAATTCATGGCCAGAATATCCATATCTTGCAAGTGTGGACCTCCATCTCAGGGAGAACAATTCAGCCTAAAATCATTAAATATTTCTAAACTGTCATATTATGCCTTGATTTTCGTGCATATGTAAGAATAGATTATGAAACCATCCAATGGGTTTTTATAAATGATATCCAGCTACACAACCCAGAAATAGTTTCTCACGATTCATAACAGATAGACAGATATTGAAGGATCCTTAACTTGAATTTGTAATATTTGGTGAAAAACCCAGATTTTGTGCATAAACAGTTTGAACGAATTCTGAGTTGGGGGATTTGTTCTGATCTATCCCCATTGAATTTTCTTGTACAAATATGAAGGAAGAAGTACTGAGAGAGGAGGAATTACTATGATGTAATATTGGTTCTTGAGAGAGTTTGAATATATTGTTATGATGAGAAATTGAGTTTTGAATTACTGTATACCTATCAATTGAAGGAATATGAAGTCCAGCCTTTGAAATTCCTGGATATGATTAAAGTGTGTGTTTTGTAATCTCCTAGAGCTACCTGTTTGGTACGGCAAGGGCCCACCGCCCCAACCAAGGTAAGTCTCCTTGTATTTGTTTATGTGTGTGTGGGTAGATGTTCATGATTGTTAGATAGGCAATTATCATTTTCTGAGTTTAGAAACTTTAATATTTGTGTTGTATGAAGTAAGTGCAGGAACAACCAGGCTCCATCTCTCACCTACATGCACCAAAAATGGAGTGTCTTGTTTAATGTTGCCTGTGTAGGGACAGATTTTCCTCCAAAATTGATTAAGTTATGAGTGATTGCCTTTTTACTGTGTGCAGAAAGTTGATTACAGTTTACTATTGAAATTAGTTGCTACATGGGATAAATTCATAGCCCATCTCTATCTTTCATGAGCCTATAATGAGCAGATCCATGCCCTGAACAAGAATTCTAAATTAAACATTTGTTGATCAGTTTTGCTTTCTGAATTTTGAATTGTATGTGTGGAGTGTTATTTGAAAGGTGTGAAACAGAGTATTTTGTTATTGAATGTTTCTTCTTTATTCTATACTCATAAGACATAGGAACCTATCTGTTATCGGCACATATAGTGCATCAACTCCACTGAATATGAATCTTGGTTGATAATTTATGTTTGGTAATATATTATGCAAATAATTGCACCAACATTTTGGCGTCGTTGCCAGGGAGTTGTAAACGGTAATAGGTAGTCTTTGAATTATATTTTGGATTGGTTTTATGGATGACCTAAGGGCGGAGAGAAGATGGTAAGATGTGCGGGAAGAGCCCACGCATCCACTTTAGTGGGGTTGCTCCAAAGTTAGTTTGTCCTCTTCCTTTAATGCAGAAGTGTTTTTCTTTTAATGCAAGTATGTTTTTATTTATGCAAATTTAGTTTTATTTATGATGATCTAACTTGTGCGAACACATAACCTGGTGACAGCAAGGTCCCAGTAACACAAGGAGTTCAAGTTTTGTGTGTTATATTTTTGCAAATAGTTTTAAAATTCAGATCTTTAATGATAAATCATTTTTGGGGTGTTGTAAGAACCCCCGAGTACTAAAGTTGTGTTGCGAGACAGGGATCATCAACCAACTAGAGTAATTCAAGGATGATCAAGATCTTGAAGAATGTCCCTCCAAGAAATTTCTCACATTCTAGCAACAACTGGGATATCCACCTCTTAGGAAGAGCATATCTTGACAGCATTCAAGAATTTAGTTGTCTCTCCACAAGAAGATTTAGAAGTCCCTTCGGATTCCTATTATCAATTTGTTGAGAAGACTCAAGAATCATGGATAGAATGCAATGGAGAGAAACCATTGGAACCTGATATTGAGGAGTTCTTAGCATGCCTCTCAGCAGACCATGCATGTACCACAGAGACCAATCAGCTTGAAGAATATACTTTGTGTGGCATGGAAAAGGAAGACATGATGTGTGACCTAA
>JZKD02S0642175.1:0-15642 GCA_000966675.3 Picea glauca
TCATATTTACATCAAACACTATTGGGTCCATTACCCAAAACTTTGTGCTACGGGTCTTTCTTCAAGGGTTGACATCAATGACAACCAACCTTAATCAACAGGCCAAAGGTTGGGTTTATAATTGGCTCTAATACCAATGAAATGAACAAAGTTCATTTATTGAATATCAAATATAAGAAGTACAATAAGTTGAAATTAAAAAGGGACAAATAAGATATAAGTAATGAATAAGATACGATAAAATCACAAATTATTGATACAATTCCATGTAACGGTATACTTATACGCATTGACTAGTCATGATGGTTGACACATGGTTGATGGGTCATGTCCCTTGGTTAGGTCATATATGTTTATTAGGATGCACACTTCATTTATTATTAGTAGTAGTAGTATTAGTATTTACTTGATGTTTATTTATATATTTATGTTCATTACTTGCATATTAGTTTCATTTATTTTAAACACGGAAAAATCCAAGTTACAGTAGTGGAGTCATAATTAGAGGCCTTGTTGTTTCAATGAAGAAATGTTTAATTGGGCCCTTTCACTGAGTAAGCTAGTTGATGAGTGTCATTTTAATGTGTCAACATTTTGGTGTTATAAGGAGGGTGGATATCAAACCAACCCATGTGGATCCATTCCTTTCATGAATGCACTAACAACTCATGGCTCCATTCCAAATTCCTTTGTGGGAGGACAACATTGCTTTCTGTTTGCAAGGACAATTTCATGAATTTACAAAAATTTCACTCAATTGCTTGCAAAACTTCAATGGTAAATGTAGTGTAATTGCATTAGAACGTATTTAGACCTACAAGAGTGGATTTCACATGTTGAACATCCTTGAAGAAGATGTTTGGTGCAAGTTATTTACCTTCACTTTTGAAGGAAGAATTCAAGATTGGTATTCATGGTTGGAAGGTTTTCAAGAATTTTTTGAATCTACTCATGGAATTATTAATTGGAGGAATTGTATCTTGAATCGAATGAGATGCGTAAGGAAGATCATGAATCTATCCAATATTTTTAAATTGAGATTTCGACAGACATATTAAATGTTGGAAATATCTCAAGGTTAGTACATCATACTCCAATGATGTATTAGTCTTATAATTGGGTATATTAGTTATGTGTGTGTACTTAAGTTGTGGTAACAACTCACCCATAATTTAGGATGTGTGAGTAAGAATAGGGAGGGATAACAATAAATCTTTTATATTGTAGGAGCAAGCATATTGTATAAATATCTCGCTAGACAATGAATACAATAATCAAGTTTTTATTTCTCATATGGTATCAAAGAGGGTATCTCTGCAATGGAAGAAATGTGTTATTGATTATTGCTAAGGGTAGATCTATGTTGAACTACCCCAAGTGATGACAATCCCTTTTTGAAAAAATAGTTTTTTTGAGTAGACTAAAATATATTTATGATAGAATATTGTAGAAATAAATCTATAGGCTATGAGTAGATTATAGAGTTTTTTCCCCATTGTACAACATGTTGTTTTGTGTTTTGTAAGTAAGATTAAGACATGCAAATAAATATGTTTCCCATAGTTGTTTTCAAGGATATAATTGTTCAATTATGTTTGTGATTATTGATGGAGTTGTGGAGAACACCACTTTGGCACATCGTGATTGATAAAGAGGTCAAGGAGATCCAAGCAAACTTTGTTCCTCCATCTAAAAATTTATTTAGATTTGTGTTCCAATTATGATAAAGCATTTATATCTACAATATCTCTGAGATGTATCTTCCATTCATAGCCATTATGCCTCCAAACATGCAACAAAACAAAAATATGTGATCTGCAGATGCCATTTGCAAGTAAAAGGAAGAAATATGCAATCACACTCAACGAATTGAATCCTCAAGACATTCAACATGATTTTCCTACCTGGAATAAAGTCTTGACCTTAGCGATCTTTACATAGAGATGATCAAATATACAATCGAGGAACATCTACATAATGTGATCTCCAATTGATCAAGGCATAGGCATAATAGTAGGGAGTGAAGGTCAGTGGCAATCATATCATTTTGATAGTTGGAGATGATTTTTTTTTATTATCATAGAAAAAGAGATAAAAGTTATCCCCTTTTGGAATATTTGCATGCAAGTGTTTTATATAAACACATTTTTAGTATATCCAATTATATCTTTATATGTAAAAGTAGTTAGTTTTTAAATGAAAAGGTTCACATTATATGACAAGCAAGTGGAAGCTATTAGGAAATGGCTGAAAATGGAATTTGTAAGAGCTCAAAACTTTTTAAAAGATCAACAATTGTAATGGAGAATTCCTTGGCAAGAAATTGAAGTCAATTTTATACTCTCTATAAAGCTATGTTGCATGAGTTTTTGGAATGTAGGTGTTGACTCATAATTCACCACCTACTATAAAAGCTCACAAAGAATTGCAAAGCCTACATATATTTATTAAAATATATTAATATGTCTAATAGGTGGGGTCCCCTAGGAGAAAACACACTAGAGTGATTATTTCAAAACATAACATTTCCCTCAGTGTGTTTGCATACCATCGGTTTTAGTTGAGGCATTGTTATCGCACAAGTTGTAGGTTGGGAAAAGCCCGACCCAACCACAAAATGGTGACAACTAAGAGAACACCTACCCATTGTCACCTTAGGCAAGTATTCTCGTCACTTTAGATATGACATAATCACCTCAAGGGGGGGAATCTCGATGAACTTAGGGGAAATAAGATGGAAAGTGAAGAGATGAAGGAGAGTCTCCCTATAGGTCAATGATGGAAGGTGAAAAGGGCTTTAAAAAATTCTGGTATATGGTATAATATATTCCACAACGTAGTATACTTTCCAAGTGGTGATTGTACCTGACTGAGACACAAAGCTAACAAAGATACAAGCCCAATATTATGTTGGACAAGCAAGTTAATCTTGTTGTCCCTAATTGAAGCAATAAACAGTAATATATATCAGCAATAAAATGATGACAAGAGCTGCAAATAAACATGCTAAAATTCTATTTAAGATTGCAAGAGACAAGCTAGCAATGACTAGTTAACTCAAGTATGAAAGAGAAAGACTTTAGCATGAAACAAGGCTGAAATGAAATAGTATTGCAGAGATGTAATTGCAACCTTATGGTTGTAGCAAAAAACTTGTTAAATAAAAGAAATCAGCCACAAAAAATCACAAGTAATTCACCCAAAAGGTGCACTAGGCCTAGTAGATTGTAGGGGTAAATTATTAGCAACTTTTGAAGGTTGAATTGTGAGTTATTCAAGAAAGTGTTTAGGATTTGCTTCAGACCTAATGGCTGTAGCATTAAACTTATTACAACAGAAAATTTCTTGGCTAAAATAGGACGCCCTTTGGGTATAATAATGCTTATAACATGTAGAAGAAATTCCAACTCGAACAATTCCAATATCTCTTGGTTCTATGTATCCCAATGCAATAATTTATTTCTCCAATGCAAGAGATTAGTGCCTTTAAATATTGGGTTATGGAGTCTTTAAAAGGGAAATATCTAGTTGTGCTACCTCTTTGGGGGTGTAATCTCTTTTACTCCCCAAGTTAAGCAAACTAGCTAAGGAAAACATTAGGAAGGTGTAAACCCTTTTACTCCTAGTATTCCTTGTGCAACAACTTATTTCAAGACAAAATGGTGGCCTTGGTGGGGTTGTATGCACTTATACTCCCCAATAATCTTAGCAAATTATACTTGTAACCAAGAAATATGCAACAAAATGGATTCCTTACCTAGTGCAAGCATAAACAAGATAAACTCCTTCTTTAACCAAGAAATATCCACTATAAAGCAAGAAAAGTACTCCAAGAGAGATAGTGAATCACTTCTTCCACCAATAGCAAAGATAAACCATAGCAAGAGAATGTAACCAAAAGAGATGAAGAGAATTTCCCAAGAAGGGAGCAAATTTCAGCCAGGTATCCTTCTCCACATGGGAGAGCTATGATCAAATGAGATACAAATGATCTATATTTATACAAAATTTCTTAAACATAGTTTGTCCACATAATTTAGGGTAAACCAGAAGATAAGGGGTCAAAATCCCTAATATTTCCCATTTACAAAATAATATTATTTAATTCATACTTTTTCACATGAAATAAACCCTAAAACATGACGTCACCCTCTTAGGGTGACGTTTTTGGCACTTTTGCAAGTCATTGAGGTTAGAGAAGGGACATTGGGCTTCCAAAATCCCTCTTTCAAGGTGATAAGATCTATCTCCACCAAATCAAAGTGCCACTCCTCATAAAAGTGCCAAGTGAAACATCACCACCACATCTTCTCCCATTTGTGACGTCAAGTTGCAAGAAGGTGAAGTTTTTCCTCTTCTAAGAAAATCGTTTGGCATGTAGGGGCTGGGAAAGATCCTCCAAGGTGTCCTCTAGGCCTCCAAAGGCATGTCTCTATGATCAAACATGTGGGCCCTTGGAATCCAACATGTAGGCTTCAAGTCCCATGGAATCCCAAGCTAGGCTTGTTCCTCCAAATCTATCCACCAGTTGGGTCCTGCAAAGAAAAATGGATATGCTTTCCAAGGATCGCAACTCAAAGCATCGTGATGTGTAAATAAAATTAAAAAAATATCCATCTAAGCAAGTACATACAAACCACCTCATCAAAATAAAATAATTCTCAAATACCCTATGCAAATTTCCAAGTTTAGGTATGGGAGGGTTGACAAAATGACCTATTGGGTGAATCATTCCTCAAGTTTAGGGGTGTTTCCCAAGAGGACCACCTTCTAAGTCATGTGGATGAGGTGTCATGGATGAGGGGATGAATTTTGGGCATTGGTTTCATGACATACAATGGGGTTGTAGTGTCTCACTTATGGGTGCCTTTTGTAGAGGGTATGTTGCACCTTTATTTTCAATGCATCATTTTTCCAAGCCCATTTATTGCCATTAATTAATTAAGGTCCAAACACTAGGTACTCCCTAGGGTAAATAAATTAGCTTGGGCGGAAGTACCAAAGTGTCTCTTGAAAAGAGAAGTACACATAGTTCCATGGGGTTATAGTCTAGCTTGTAATGCACTTTGTGTAAATCCCTCAATCAAGTGGGACATTTATGTTATGTGTTTGCTTTTGCAGGTCTTTGGTTTTTTTTAGGAGAATCTTTGCATTTCTCACAAGACCTCTTTGGGTGAGCATATGGAAGGTTTATAATAAATATTTTATCTTTTTCCAACCACATGCCTCTGGGCCTTCAACCCCTTCTTGCCATCATGTGAGGGACAACCCCTTCTTGGGTCAATACACCCGCAAACTCAAAAGGTGAGGAGATGAGGGGAAGAAATGTGGAAGGTATGATTGGGAATGGCACAATGACTCATCAAAAATACCTCCCATTAGCATACCTATCCCTAAGGGTGACCCACTTACTCGGGCGCAATGTCAACCACCAAGGTGAAACAGGGAAAATAACATAATTTCCAAGAAAATGTCACATAATCAAAAGCAGTAATAAGTGTAACAAACTTAAATGCCTCGAATATTGAAATGAAACTCACCATAATATATGACTTGTACCTCATGGAGCAAGACCCAATGTCTTCCGGAGGCCCACTCATGTGATGGATACCATCGCGATGAACCTGGAACTGTGGTGGTGAGGTGGGTCTCTGTCTGTGCAAGTGGACATTGTTGGTCAAGATGTCTCTCGACACTCCATGTCTGCAACCTGAGGGCCTCAAGAAACCATCTCCTTAGTTATCCAACAAAATGGGAATAACATCTGGCTCCTACCTGGGGACATGTGCTCGTTGTAGAGTGCATGAGAACCAGAACATCTTCTGGTAGACTTGTGCCTACACTGAATCCAAACAATTTAAAATCTAGGGTGGTTCTATCACCCTTCACCCATATACATCAAAACCAAAAATGAAACTAATTTAGAAAAGAAAAAATTATTTTTTTAAAAAAAAATTCTAAACTAAGCATGGAATCAATATGCAAGTAGAGACAAAATGAAAAATGAAATGCATCTAAACTAATATGGGAAATCAACATGAAAATACAAGGAAAGAAATATGACTTTCCTTCTTACCTGGGGGCCTTGGGGCCCTGAAGATCAGGCGATATATGATGTCAGGTGAAGTCATACAACCAGTGTAACCAATTGATCATATCATCAAAGTATCTTCCCCTGTGCTTAATCAAACAACAAAGATAAGTTCAACACAAAATTATCATGAGCATAAATAGATATAAAATCAATCGTGATATGAAACTCATGGAGATGGGTGGGAGGGAGAAAATCCTATTGGAAATAGAAACCATCAGCCTGATCATCCTTCCTGAAAGTGTAACCACAAGCCTGGTCAATCCATCTATGAAGAGGGATACTATATGTAGATGATTGATCATCTTCATCCCTGTCGTGATCATTGCTTCCTAAATACTGAGAAGACATAATAGATCCCAAGAATACCCCATGATTTCCCTGAGAAGAAGAAATGAGGTAAGGGATCGACTCAGGTCTGGGAAAATGTTGCCTCTTCATCTGCGAACCCTCGTAAAAATCCCCAAGATGAAAATTCTTTCACTTTGTAGAGTGAGCCTTTGATTCCTCTAGGATGGTCACGTCTTGGTGTTCATATAGAAGTGAGGATGAAGGTGGTTGAAAGTCCTCATAGAATGAGTCTACATCTCCAAAAAGGTATGCATCACAATTCCAAAAGGATGACTGAAAATCACTATGAAAATGTTGTGATAGACCATCCTTGAATGGACGAAACAAATCTATAACCATATCATCATCAAGTTTCTAAACATCTGAATCATATATGCATGAAGACCAATCTCCTGAAGATGAAAAATCAAACCCCCTTGCTTGAGAACTACCCTCAATGCCATAAATGAGGTCTCTATAAAAAATGAAACGACCGGAATCCCATGTACATCTCCTAGTATATATGAAAGTGTCTATATGCTCATCAACTATATCCAAGGGTTCTTTCATAATACCATTAGTATGAATTAAAATGACCATCTCTTCATCTTCATGTGTAGGAATAGTAGGGGCTAGGGTGACTTCAACTAGATCTTCAATTTCTTCATCATTGGAACTGATTGCTTCTTCAACTTCATGCACAGGAACAAAGCAAGGATGGAAAACCTCACCTTCATCAAGTGAGAGCAAAGATAATGATGTCTCAACATGTTGCAATTCGCCAGGATTCTTCTTTCTCTTTATGGAAATGCCCCTCCGTTTCCTCTTCACCATGAGGGGATTGATCCTTAGTGTAGGATGTTTTGTTTACATTTTCCAAAATGATTTGTTACATCCAAGGGTTCCTCTAATACTTCTCCATTTCCAAAGTCATGCAATAAAGAGTCATAAATATCTTCAAAAGGATTACAACTCATCATGTTATCTTCTTGATGTGTAGGAGGAACAAAGGCCTGAATGTCTACATCAAATGGAAGGGAAGATATGAGCACTTCATCTTCATTAAATGTCTCGTCTAGATCAAGATCTTCTTCAAGATTTTCTTCATCCACATCTATAGGAAAACCTTGTCTGCAAAGAGCGTCTTTGAGCTCTTGAAAAGTATCTTGCAGATTTTGGGTAGCTGGCCATTAATTTCTGAGAAATTCTTCAATGAGATTTGTAGAAGATGGGATACTCTTCATCTTACATGGCTGTGTAAGACAACTCCTTTGACTTGATTCTAGTGAAGATACAAAAATTTCCATTAACACATCTTCATGTAGCACATTGAAGCTTGAGGCATACTTCATATAATTGACGACATGGGTGACTACTAGAGCTATATCACCATTAAATTNTCATATTTACATCAAACACTATTGGGTCCATTACCCAAAACTTTGTGCTACGGGTCTTTCTTCAAGGGTTGACATCAATGACAACCAACCTTAATCAACAGGCCAAAGGTTGGGTTTATAATTGGCTCTAATACCAATGAAATGAACAAAGTTCATTTATTGAATATCAAATATAAGAAGTACAATAAGTTGAAATTAAAAAGGGACAAATAAGATATAAGTAATGAATAAGATACGATAAAATCACAAATTATTGATACAATTCCATGTAACGGTATACTTATACGCATTGACTAGTCATGATGGTTGACACATGGTTGATGGGTCATGTCCCTTGGTTAGGTCATATATGTTTATTAGGATGCACACTTCATTTATTATTAGTAGTAGTAGTATTAGTATTTACTTGATGTTTATTTATATATTTATGTTCATTACTTGCATATTAGTTTCATTTATTTTAAACACGGAAAAATCCAAGTTACAGTAGTGGAGTCATAATTAGAGGCCTTGTTGTTTCAATGAAGAAATGTTTAATTGGGCCCTTTCACTGAGTAAGCTAGTTGATGAGTGTCATTTTAATGTGTCAACATTTTGGTGTTATAAGGAGGGTGGATATCAAACCAACCCATGTGGATCCATTCCTTTCATGAATGCACTAACAACTCATGGCTCCATTCCAAATTCCTTTGTGGGAGGACAACATTGCTTTCTGTTTGCAAGGACAATTTCATGAATTTACAAAAATTTCACTCAATTGCTTGCAAAACTTCAATGGTAAATGTAGTGTAATTGCATTAGAACGTATTTAGACCTACAAGAGTGGATTTCACATGTTGAACATCCTTGAAGAAGATGTTTGGTGCAAGTTATTTACCTTCACTTTTGAAGGAAGAATTCAAGATTGGTATTCATGGTTGGAAGGTTTTCAAGAATTTTTTGAATCTACTCATGGAATTATTAATTGGAGGAATTGTATCTTGAATCGAATGAGATGCGTAAGGAAGATCATGAATCTATCCAATATTTTTAAATTGAGATTTCGACAGACATATTAAATGTTGGAAATATCTCAAGGTTAGTACATCATACTCCAATGATGTATTAGTCTTATAATTGGGTATATTAGTTATGTGTGTGTACTTAAGTTGTGGTAACAACTCACCCATAATTTAGGATGTGTGAGTAAGAATAGGGAGGGATAACAATAAATCTTTTATATTGTAGGAGCAAGCATATTGTATAAATATCTCGCTAGACAATGAATACAATAATCAAGTTTTTATTTCTCATATGGTATCAAAGAGGGTATCCTCTGCAATGGAAGAAATGTGTTATTGATTATTGCTAAGGGTAGACCTATGTTGAACTACCCCAAGTGATGACAATCCCTTTTTGAAAAATTAGTTTTTTTTAGTAGACTAAAATATATTTATGCTAGAATATTGTAGAAATAAATCTATAGGCTATGAGTAGATTATAGAGTTTTTTCCCCATTGTACAACATGTTGTTTTGTGTTTTGTAAGTAAGATTAAGACATGCAAACAAATATGTTTCCCATAGTTGTTTTCAAGGATATAATTGTTCAATTATGTTTGTGATTATTGAAGGAGTTGTGGAGAACACCACTTTGGCACATCGTGATTGATAAAGAGGTCAAGGAGATCCAAGCAAACTTTGTTCCTCCATCTAAAAATTTATTTAGATTTGTGTTCCAATTATGATAAAGCATTTATATCTACAATATCTCTGAGATGTATCTTCCATTCATAGCCATTATGCCTCCAAACATGCAACAAAACAAAAATATGTGATCTGCAGATGCCATTTGCAAGTAAAAGGAAGAAATATGCAATCACACTCAACGAATTGAATCCTCAAGACATTCAACATGATTTTCCTACCTGGAATAAAGTCTTGACCTTAGCGATCTTTACATAGAGATGATCAAATATACAATCGAGGAACATCTACATAATGTGATCTCCAATTGATCAAGGCATAGGCATAATAGTAGGGAGTGAAGGTCAGTGGCAATCATATCATTTTGATAGTTGGAGATGATTTTTTTTTATTATCATAGAAAAAGAGATAAAAGTTATCCCCTTTTGGAATATTTGCATGCAAGTGTTTTATATAAACACATTTTTAGTATATCCAATTATATCTTTATATGTAAAAGTAGTTAGTTTTTAAATGAAAAGGTTCACATTATATGACAAGCAAGTGGAAGCTATTAGGAAATGGCTGAAAATGGAATTTGTAAGAGCTCAAAACTTTTTAAAAGATCAACAATTGTAATGGAGAATTCCTTGGCAAGAAATTGAAGTCAATTTTATACTCTCTATAAAGCTATGTTGCATGAGTTTTTGGAATGTAGGTGTTGACTCATAATTCACCACCTACTATAAAAGCTCACAAAGAATTGCAAAGCCTACATATATTTATTAAAATATATTAATATGTCTAATAGGTGGGGTCCCCTAGGAGAAAACACACTAGAGTGATTATTTCAAAACATAACATTTCCCTCAGTGTGTTTGCATACCATCGGTTTTAGTTGAGGCATTGTTATCGCACAAGTTGTAGGTTGGGAAAAGCCCGACCCAACCACAAAATGGTGACAACTAAGAGAACACCTACCCATTGTCACCTTAGGCAAGTATTCTCGTCACTTTAGATATGACATAATCACCTCAAGGGGGGGAATCTCGATGAACTTAGGGGAAATAAGATGGAAAGTGAAGAGATGAAGGAGAGTCTCCCTATAGGTCAATGATGGAAGGTGAAAAGGGCTTTAAAAAATTCTGGTATATGGTATAATATATTCCACAACGTAGTATACTTTCCAAGTGGTGATTGTACCTGACTGAGACACAAAGCTAACAAAGATACAAGCCCAATATTATGTTGGACAAGCAAGTTAATCTTGTTGTCCCTAATTGAAGCAATAAACAGTAATATATATCAGCAATAAAATGATGACAAGAGCTGCAAATAAACATGCTAAAATTCTATTTAAGATTGCAAGAGACAAGCTAGCAATGACTAGTTAACTCAAGTATGAAAGAGAAAGACTTTAGCATGAAACAAGGCTGAAATGAAATAGTATTGCAGAGATGTAATTGCAACCTTATGGTTGTAGCAAAAAACTTGTTAAATAAAAGAAATCAGCCACAAAAAATCACAAGTAATTCACCCAAAAGGTGCACTAGGCCTAGTAGATTGTAGGGGTAAATTATTAGCAACTTTTGAAGGTTGAATTGTGAGTTATTCAAGAAAGTGTTTAGGATTTGCTTCAGACCTAATGGCTGTAGCATTAAACTTATTACAACAGAAAATTTCTTGGCTAAAATAGGACGCCCTTTGGGTATAATAATGCTTATAACATGTAGAAGAAATTCCAACTCGAACAATTCCAATATCTCTTGGTTCTATGTATCCCAATGCAATAATTTATTTCTCCAATGCAAGAGATTAGTGCCTTTAAATATTGGGTTATGGAGTCTTTAAAAGGGAAATATCTAGTTGTGCTACCTCTTTGGGGGTGTAATCTCTTTTACTCCCCAAGTTAAGCAAACTAGCTAAGGAAAACATTAGGAAGGTGTAAACCCTTTTACTCCTAGTATTCCTTGTGCAACAACTTATTTCAAGACAAAATGGTGGCCTTGGTGGGGTTGTATGCACTTATACTCCCCAATAATCTTAGCAAATTATACTTGTAACCAAGAAATATGCAACAAAATGGATTCCTTACCTAGTGCAAGCATAAACAAGATAAACTCCTTCTTTAACCAAGAAATATCCACTATAAAGCAAGAAAAGTACTCCAAGAGAGATAGTGAATCACTTCTTCCACCAATAGCAAAGATAAACCATAGCAAGAGAATGTAACCAAAAGAGATGAAGAGAATTTCCCAAGAAGGGAGCAAATTTCAGCCAGGTATCCTTCTCCACATGGGAGAGCTATGATCAAATGAGATACAAATGATCTATATTTATACAAAATTTCTTAAACATAGTTTGTCCACATAATTTAGGGTAAACCAGAAGATAAGGGGTCAAAATCCCTAATATTTCCCATTTACAAAATAATATTATTTAATTCATACTTTTTCACATGAAATAAACCCTAAAACATGACGTCACCCTCTTAGGGTGACGTTTTTGGCACTTTTGCAAGTCATTGAGGTTAGAGAAGGGACATTGGGCTTCCAAAATCCCTCTTTCAAGGTGATAAGATCTATCTCCACCAAATCAAAGTGCCACTCCTCATAAAAGTGCCAAGTGAAACATCACCACCACATCTTCTCCCATTTGTGACGTCAAGTTGCAAGAAGGTGAAGTTTTTCCTCTTCTAAGAAAATCGTTTGGCATGTAGGGGCTGGGAAAGATCCTCCAAGGTGTCCTCTAGGCCTCCAAAGGCATGTCTCTATGATCAAACATGTGGGCCCTTGGAATCCAACATGTAGGCTTCAAGTCCCATGGAATCCCAAGCTAGGCTTGTTCCTCCAAATCTATCCACCAGTTGGGTCCTGCAAAGAAAAATGGATATGCTTTCCAAGGATCGCAACTCAAAGCATCGTGATGTGTAAATAAAATTAAAAAAATATCCATCTAAGCAAGTACATACAAACCACCTCATCAAAATAAAATAATTCTCAAATACCCTATGCAAATTTCCAAGTTTAGGTATGGGAGGGTTGACAAAATGACCTATTGGGTGAATCATTCCTCAAGTTTAGGGGTGTTTCCCAAGAGGACCACCTTCTAAGTCATGTGGATGAGGTGTCATGGATGAGGGGATGAATTTTGGGCATTGGTTTCATGACATACAATGGGGTTGTAGTGTCTCACTTATGGGTGCCTTTTGTAGAGGGTATGTTGCACCTTTATTTTCAATGCATCATTTTTCCAAGCCCATTTATTGCCATTAATTAATTAAGGTCCAAACACTAGGTACTCCCTAGGGTAAATAAATTAGCTTGGGCGGAAGTACCAAAGTGTCTCTTGAAAAGAGAAGTACACATAGTTCCATGGGGTTATAGTCTAGCTTGTAATGCACTTTGTGTAAATCCCTCAATCAAGTGGGACATTTATGTTATGTGTTTGCTTTTGCAGGTCTTTGGTTTTTTTTAGGAGAATCTTTGCATTTCTCACAAGACCTCTTTGGGTGAGCATATGGAAGGTTTATAATAAATATTTTATCTTTTTCCAACCACATGCCTCTGGGCCTTCAACCCCTTCTTGCCATCATGTGAGGGACAACCCCTTCTTGGGTCAATACACCCGCAAACTCAAAAGGTGAGGAGATGAGGGGAAGAAATGTGGAAGGTATGATTGGGAATGGCACAATGACTCATCAAAAATACCTCCCATTAGCATACCTATCCCTAAGGGTGACCCACTTACTCGGGCGCAATGTCAACCACCAAGGTGAAACAGGGAAAATAACATAATTTCCAAGAAAATGTCACATAATCAAAAGCAGTAATAAGTGTAACAAACTTAAATGCCTCGAATATTGAAATGAAACTCACCATAATATATGACTTGTACCTCATGGAGCAAGACCCAATGTCTTCCGGAGGCCCACTCATGTGATGGATACCATCGCGATGAACCTGGAACTGTGGTGGTGAGGTGGGTCTCTGTCTGTGCAAGTGGACATTGTTGGTCAAGATGTCTCTCGACACTCCATGTCTGCAACCTGAGGGCCTCAAGAAACCATCTCCTTAGTTATCCAACAAAATGGGAATAACATCTGGCTCCTACCTGGGGACATGTGCTCGTTGTAGAGTGCATGAGAACCAGAACATCTTCTGGTAGACTTGTGCCTACACTGAATCCAAACAATTTAAAATCTAGGGTGGTTCTATCACCCTTCACCCATATACATCAAAACCAAAAATGAAACTAATTTAGAAAAGAAAAAATTATTTTTTTAAAAAAAAATTCTAAACTAAGCATGGAATCAATATGCAAGTAGAGACAAAATGAAAAATGAAATGCATCTAAACTAATATGGGAAATCAACATGAAAATACAAGGAAAGAAATATGACTTTCCTTCTTACCTGGGGGCCTTGGGGCCCTGAAGATCAGGCGATATATGATGTCAGGTGAAGTCATACAACCAGTGTAACCAATTGATCATATCATCAAAGTATCTTCCCCTGTGCTTAATCAAACAACAAAGATAAGTTCAACACAAAATTATCATGAGCATAAATAGATATAAAATCAATCGTGATATGAAACTCATGGAGATGGGTGGGAGGGAGAAAATCCTATTGGAAATAGAAACCATCAGCCTGATCATCCTTCCTGAAAGTGTAACCACAAGCCTGGTCAATCCATCTATGAAGAGGGATACTATATGTAGATGATTGATCATCTTCATCCCTGTCGTGATCATTGCTTCCTAAATACTGAGAAGACATAATAGATCCCAAGAATACCCCATGATTTCCCTGAGAAGAAGAAATGAGGTAAGGGATCGACTCAGGTCTGGGAAAATGTTGCCTCTTCATCTGCGAACCCTCGTAAAAATCCCCAAGATGAAAATTCTTTCACTTTGTAGAGTGAGCCTTTGATTCCTCTAGGATGGTCACGTCTTGGTGTTCATATAGAAGTGAGGATGAAGGTGGTTGAAAGTCCTCATAGAATGAGTCTACATCTCCAAAAAGGTATGCATCACAATTCCAAAAGGATGACTGAAAATCACTATGAAAATGTTGTGATAGACCATCCTTGAATGGACGAAACAAATCTATAACCATATCATCATCAAGTTTCTAAACATCTGAATCATATATGCATGAAGACCAATCTCCTGAAGATGAAAAATCAAACCCCCTTGCTTGAGAACTACCCTCAATGCCATAAATGAGGTCTCTATAAAAAATGAAACGACCGGAATCCCATGTACATCTCCTAGTATATATGAAAGTGTCTATATGCTCATCAACTATATCCAAGGGTTCTTTCATAATACCATTAGTATGAATTAAAATGACCATCTCTTCATCTTCATGTGTAGGAATAGTAGGGGCTAGGGTGACTTCAACTAGATCTTCAATTTCTTCATCATTGGAACTGATTGCTTCTTCAACTTCATGCACAGGAACAAAGCAAGGATGGAAAACCTCACCTTCATCAAGTGAGAGCAAAGATAATGATGTCTCAACATGTTGCAATTCGCCAGGATTCTTCTTTCTCTTTATGGAAATGCCCCTCCGTTTCCTCTTCACCATGAGGGGATTGATCCTTAGTGTAGGATGTTTTGTTTACATTTTCCAAAATGATTTGTTACATCCAAGGGTTCCTCTAATACTTCTCCATTTCCAAAGTCATGCAATAAAGAGTCATAAATATCTTCAAAAGGATTACAACTCATCATGTTATCTTCTTGATGTGTAGGAGGAACAAAGGCCTGAATGTCTACATCAAATGGAAGGGAAGATATGAGCACTTCATCTTCATTAAATGTCTCGTCTAGATCAAGATCTTCTTCAAGATTTTCTTCATCCACATCTATAGGAAAACCTTGTCTGCAAAGAGCGTCTTTGAGCTCTTGAAAAGTATCTTGCAGATTTTGGGTAGCTGGCCATTAATTTCTGAGAAATTCTTCAATGAGATTTGTAGAAGATGGGATACTCTTCATCTTACATGGCTGTGTAAGACAACTCCTTTGACTTGATTCTAGTGAAGATACAAAAATTTCCATTAACACATCTTCATGTAGCACATTGAAGCTTGAGGCATACTTCATATAATTGACGACATGGGTGACTACTAGAGCTATATCACCATTAAATT